>PVLA01010043.1:0-11059 GCA_004027455.1 Hydrochoerus hydrochaeris
TGAGTAGAGATTTTCAAAGTAGGTATTCATGATCTTTTGAATTTCCATGGGATCTGTAGTAATTTCCCCCCTTTCAGTCCTTATTGAGTGAATTTGGGTTTTTCTTTCTTTTTCTTGATAAGGTTAGCTAGGGGTTTGTCAATTTTGTTTATTCTCTCAAAAAACTGGCTTTTTGATTCATTAATTCTTTGTATTTTTTTTTAGTTTTAATTGAATTGATTTCTACTCTAATCTTTTCAATTTCTTCTCTTCTGTGAGCTTTGGATTTAGCTTGCTCTTCTTTTTCTAGAAGATTGAGATAAAGCATTAGGTTGTTTTTGTGCTCATTCTGTTTTTTTGATATGACAATTTATTGCTATATATTTCCCTTTCATTGCATCCCACAGATTACAGTATGTTCTTTCTGTATTTTCATTGAATTTTACGTATTGCTTTATTGCTTCTTTAATTTCATCTGTAGCCCACTCGTTGTTCAAAAGATTGTTATTAGGGGCTGGGGATTTAGCTCAGCAGCATGAGTTCCTGCCTTGCAAATGTGTGGTCATGAGTTCGATCCCTGGTACTGATTAAAAAAAAAAAAAGATTGTTATTTAATTTCCAGGTATTTATGCAGGTTTTGCAATTTCTTTTGCCATTGATTTCCAATTTCAGTGTGCTATGGTCAGATATTACACATGAGATAATTTCAATATCTTTGCATTTACCTATGTTTTATGGGATAATATATGGTCTGTTTTGGAGAATGTCCCATGTGCAGCTGAGAAAAATGTGTATTCCGATGTGGTTGGGTGGAACACTCTGTAAACATCTACTAAGTCCAATTGCTTACAGGTATGATTCAGTTCTATTATTTCTTTGCTTTTTGTCTAGTTGATCTGTTTCTTTGTGACAATGGGTTATTAAGGTCTCCTGTTATAATTGTGTTCTTGTGTATTTGGTTTTTCATGTCCATTAGTATTTGTCTTATATAGTTGGGTGTTTGGTGCATATATATTTATAATTGTTAGTTCTTTCTCTTGAATTTTTCCACTAACAAGTATGTAATGACCTTCTTTATCTCTTTTAATCATTTTAGATTTAAAGTTCACATTGTCTGCAAATAAGATAGTTACCCCTGCTTTTTTCTGGGTTCCTGTTGCATGGAATACAGTTTTCCATCCTTTGACTTTTAATCCATGAGTTTTCTTTTGGATCAGATATGTTTCTTCTATACAGCATATTGTGGGATCATGTTTCTTGATCCATTCTGTCAATCTATTTTTTTGATAGGAGAATTGAGGCCATTTAAATTTATGGATATCACTGATACACACTGGGTCAACTTTGCCATGTTATAACCCAGTTGTTTGCTTTCTGCTTTTCCCCCTTATTTAATTGCTTATCCTGCCTACTGGTTTCTTTCTGTTGTTGTTCTGGGGATTGTGGTCATTTTTATCTCTGTCTAGTATCTTTTTCAATACTCTTTCTAGGGTTGGTTTGATGGATGTGAATTTCTTCAGTTTTCTTTGTCATGGAAGTATCTTGTTTCTCCATTAAATTTGAATGAAAGTTTTGTTGGGTACACCAGACTGGGTTGAAAGTTGTTTTCTTTCAGGGTTTGAAATACCTCACTCCAAGCTTGTCTTGTCTTGAGGGTTTGTGTTGAGATGTTTGCTGTGATTCTAATGGGCTTTCCTTTATAGGCGAGTTGTGTCTTTTCTCTAATAGCTTTTAGTATTCTGTTTTTATGCTGTATGTCTGAGATCTTAATTATTATGTGTCTGGGTGTGGATTTGTATTGATTGTGACTGTTTGGCATTCTATATGCCTCACTTATTTGCATATCAGATTTTTTCCCCATGTTTGGGAAATTTTCTGTTATTACTTTTGTGAATATTTTACTTATGTCATTTGTGTTGACTCCTGCATCTTCACTAATGCCCATTAATCTTATATTGTTGCTCTTGGCATCATCTTGAAGCTTCTGGATTGTCATTTCATGCTGTTTTGCTATTTTTAAAAGTTCTATCCTTTCATGATCACTAACTGCGACCCTGTCCTCAAGGTCCAAAATCTTATCCTCAGCTTCATTTTAACAGTTTTGCACACTTTCAATAGAATTTTTTGTTTCTTGGATGTCTCTTTGAGTTTGTTTCATGAATTTTGTATGTTTTCTGCATTGTTCATTCAAGGTTTCAATCAGTTTCCCATGCTCCTGTACTTTTTTCTCTAGTTCTTCTTTAGCTGCACTTAGCAACTCCTTTACTAAGGTTGTTATTTCTGTCTGTACGTGGGAGAGTACTTCTAATTTTGTTTCCTCTATAGCCTCATGGAGTTGTTTTTTTTATTTCACTTGCTATCTTTTCAGAGATTTCCGGTGTGTTACTTTTGAAGTCCTCTATTTCAGTGTCTCCTCTACTTGCTTCTGGTGGACTTGATGTTTGAGATTGCATTTTGCTTTTTCATTTTGTCATTTTCACTCTGCCTGATAGCTTCTGTGTGTAGGAAGGGGGTCAACCACACTCTTGTCAGACTCACCAAAGCCTTAGAGTTAGTTGGAGGGAGCTTTACTACTGGTCCTATTTACCCACTGTACTCCTCTATTTTAGGGATGTACTCACCACACTGACTGGGGCCTGTTGAGATCTTCTGTTTGGGTGAGGCAGTGACTGAATCTCCCTTCAATTTAGTACAGTTATTCCACGGTAGTCCAAGGTTTCCCTGGGAGGGAAGTTCCAAATTTGCCCCATGCACTGGGATGCCGCCCACGTCTCGGCCTGGGGTTGGATTCTGGGCCCTACTCACTGCTTGGAGTTCACTGGGCATGGCCCAGTTAGGGTCACCATTGCTCTCCTGCATCTCCGGCTGGCCCCAGATGCAGAGCATGGTCTTACCACCTGGGAGCAGAGTTGGGAGTCTGCCCTGTGCACTGGGATGGCACCGTAGCACGTGCAGTCACAGCCCAAGGTTGGGTTCAGGGCCCTGCTCGCTGATTGGAGTTCGCTGGGCGTGGCCTGGCCAAGGCCACCCATCCCTCTACTGCTTCTTAGGCTGGCCCCAGATGCAGAGCATGGTCTTACCACCCGGGAGCAGAGTTGGGAGTCCACCCCTTGCGCTGAAATGGCTCTGCAGGGCGAGGAGACGTGGCCTGCGGTTGGATTCCAGCCCCCTCACTGCCTCATAATTGTGTTATTTACATTATGATCTAAATGTTTTTAGCCTTTCTTTCCACATATATTGCAAAGGTATTTTTGAACATTTTCCTTCATTACCTTCCTAGCTTTGTCTCCCATGTTTATGTCTTAAATTCATGTAGAGTTTCTGTTTAAAGCAAAGTAAAGGAATTTTTCCTTCTTTTCTTCATATTGGAAGTCATTTTTCTCATATCTATTTTTTTAAAATGTGTTCTTCCTAATTTTTTTTAAAACCAGAAATTGGACTCATGACCTTGTACTTGCCAGGCAGGTGCTGTGCTGCTGAGTTATAACCCCAGCCCTCCCAATTGTTTCATAGTGCCATCTTTATCAATATCAAATTCCTATTCACCTCAGCTGCTTCAGAGCCACCTATTTTGTTGTATTATCAACTTTTTTGGGGGGGGCAGTTCTGGGGATCGAACTCAGGACCTTGTACTTGCCAAGCAGGAGACTATGCCACTGAGCAAAATTCCCAATCTATTATCAACTTTTTTATTGCTATGCCAAACCATATTGTTTTCTTACTACTGTTTTCAAGTATATCTCTCTTTCTATTGGACACAGGAAGCCACTTCAATCCTTTCACATAGTTCAAATTTAACTTAGGTATCTACGTGTCTTTTCCTTCTATTTAAGTTTTAGAATTAGTTTGTAAGCTCCCTCAAAAATCTACCAATAATTTGGGGATATTACACTATATACACCTTCACTTATTTAATATAGCTCCCTAGTTATTCAAGTTTTTTTATGTCTTTCATTCAGGATTTTAATTTTTTATTTGTTTCACTTTTTGAGACAGCATCTCACAATGTAGTCCAGGCTGGCCTTAAATTCACCAGGTAACCCTGGTTGGCTGTGAACTCACAGCAATCCTCTTGCCTCAGCCTCCTGACTGCTGGGATTACAAGTATGTTCCATCACACCTGGGGGAAACTTTAATTGTTGAAACAAAAATTGTAGCACCTTTCAGTTGCTACAATAAACTTCATTATTGGTTTTACTATTATTAAAATCATTTAAAAGGTTTTTCTAGTTATTATATCAGAAAAAGAAAACCAGTTTCTAGCTAATATAGAATTTCCACACTATGACCCTGCAGACTGAATTATTATTACTTTGTATTAGCTGCACTTCTATGTGTGCATTAGCAAAGTGAAGCCAGGTGAAGATAGGAGCTGAACCTGTCTCTCATGTCTGTATCCCCAAACCTCTCCTAGGGTCGTGCACCCAGTTGTGTCTTAATAAATCAATCAGGCCCCTGGTGCAAAGTGTCACTCAGCATTAGTTCCTTATCCTTTTGAAACAATCACGTCATCAGAGCCTACATTGTACATATAGCTATACTCAAGTCCAAAGACAGAGAATGTACATTTCCTAAGGGTTCAGAGTAAATTAAAGCAAACTGGGTCTACAGTCCAGGTCTCCTGCCTGATTTTATTTCCACCAAGCTACATCTGCTCACCAGATGCCTTTCCCTTAACTTCACAGAACAGCAGGGAGTAGATGAGTACTCGGTGAGTAAAACCAAGTAAAGGGTCAGTTTTCACCCAAAGGCTCTTGGAACATGATTCATGGCGACACGGAATCCCAAGGCCCCGCCCGCCCATTCTCCAGTCCTCTACATTAGTGGTTCTCAATCTTCAGTGTGCATGGAAATCATACCAAGGCTTGTTAAAATAGGATTCTGGGCTTCATTCTGATTTTTCTTGTCATAGATTTTGGTGGCCCCCAAGGATTTGCATTTCTAACACAAATGAGCACATTTGTAAGGATTCAGTAACTACTGGCTTTTAATATTGTTGTGCAGAACCAGAAGTTAACTCTTGTCCTTTCTCTTGCTAGGCAACAAAATGCTTCATACCCAGCCAGATTCTTCTTCACCTTGGCTGACAGGAGCTCAGAGCGTGTGTCTCATCTTTGCGCCTCTCTTTCTCAAGTGCTTAAAAATAGCTGCTGCTTTTCTCCTTCCCTCTAATTGAATTTTTGTTACATTTTGTCTTATTTCACATTGTCTTCAGTTTCTAAAGTCTTGAATCCTTCATAGACATAGAACATAAATATATTTTACATAAATGCGTGAATATGATTATGAAGATAGCTACTTACAACAAAATGATGATCACCAGAAAGACTTGTGGACTAGATAATGTTTTGTGTTATCTTTTCAGTAAATTATCCTGCTAATCTCCAGCATGGGAGAATTTTCCTAGACCTGAACTGTTTAATTGCTACTCACCATGGAAAAGTGGTGATCAAACCTGCATGAAATGAAGTACTAGAGTAATACTAAATGCTATCAGAGCCAAAGCCAGAAGTTGCTCCTATGGCATGCTGCAAAGTGCTCATAAGATTTGGCATTTGTCTATCTTACTAGAGTCTTGCTCTTTGGCTGGGATCTCCTCCATTTCTGTTGTGAGCGGGACAATATTCACAGAAAAAGTCATTGCCTTCAAAATGCCCAAAGGGCCCTAGAAAAACTCTGGGAAGGGCTTATTGCCCTCTCCTATTGTCACATCTGCCCAGTTTTGGAAACTATTCATGACAGTGATCACCAGGGAAGGCATTCTAGCCCTAAGAAGAGGAGAAGCAGCCCCAGGAGATGAGATGTCATGGGCTGGGGACACAGTAAATGCATGGTCTAGAGTATGAGGAGTGTGAGGTTTCTAGGCAAAGGCCAGTCAGGGTCAGGATAGGAGACTCAGAAGAGAAGTGAATCCCTGGGACTCTAAAGTCGCTCCCACCCACCATGCCTCTGTATAAAGGTCTAAACTGCCAAATAAGGCTTCCTCTTATTTGGCAGCTCCTGACAGCTCCAAGGCCCTGGGCGAAGGGACCTGGAATCTGTGCCCTGGTATCTCTAAGTACTTATGATTCTCAAGGCATGATTTTTATAGTAAGGTTCAAATATCCTAATATTCTATTATCTTAAACCATTTTCAGAGTGTAATATATTAAAAATTTTAGATTTGAGATCTACTGTATAAGATCATAACATTTTATGATTTTTGGAAAAAGATCCTAAAGAAAAGGAAGTAAAAATCTAAAATTCCATCATTTCAGAGATTTGACATTTTCAGAATTGAAAGTACTAAGACATTTGGAATTAAGTTCCAGTGACTGTAACTTCTTAAAATGTAAGTCTAAGAGTCTAAAAATTGGTTATCATTGGTTCTATCATTTTATACCCTTGCTGGTGGCATATGAACAAAGTGAATCCACTTTGCAGCCTACCCAGAAGTTCCTTGCACCTTCTGAGATGATGCTCAGAGGCAACCTAGGTGAAGGTCATACTCAGCCAATTCCTGGTAAGATCAGATGATTGTTGGTAGCCCTCTTCTCTACCATCAGCATCTTCACTGCAGTGCCAGAATGAACTGCAATTACCTTTGAGTGTGACTAGGATCTTCTGTTTTCTGGACTCCCCCCAAAGATACACAATATGGGAGTTATCAACTACACAGAATCACCTTCTCTATCACAAGGTGGGCCCATGGCCCAGCCTGATAAGAAAATCACACATCTTGTGATCACATCATTCCACAAGTGAGTGCGCCAAGGGATTTGACAAGCAACAGTAGAATTGAGGATTCCCATTGCCTGGGATTATGAGCTGTATGGACAAAAGAAGCGTTATGAGTCAAGATTTGTTACTGGCAAACTTCTCCATCAGATGGGAAGAACCAGGAGTAACTTAGATACAGTAGGTACAGGGTCCTCCATACTTGTAAGAGCTCATGAAAATGTTTCAAATTTTGTTAAAATGAAACCAATATGAGGAAAATATCTTTAAAAGATGGGGCAAGGAGAATGGAGTGGCCATGTGAATCCACAGATCATCATTTCAGAAGCCAAATTATCCCAGTTGACTTCCCAGGTAAGTGAAAAAATAAATTTCCTGTTTACTCAAACTGGTGTACTGGATATTGTTATACCAGCTTCCTAGAACCTTCCTGTTTGGAGGAGTTTCCCACATTTCCTGCCATTGAAGAAGCCTTCACTTGCTTTCTAGCCTCCATTGCAAAGTCCCAGGAAGAGATTTGGAATCTTTGGTCTCACAGAGATTTTGTAAGCTATTTACCAATATTCTTTAGGAAAACTCTTTGCTAATTAAGCAAGGCAGAATTGTTTTCTGTTATTTGCAAGTGAGACCCTGAGAGATATAGCCAGGTGGAGCTGGTTTTCTCTCACTTTTGAACAAATATATTTTGGTTAATACACAATCTAATCCTCCTTTGTGCCTGCCCCTTTCTGGGTGTTCAGAGCCAACTGGTGGTCATATCTGACCATCAGCCTGGCTCCTTGCGCTGGAGAGCAGGTGAGTCAGGCTAAGTCAAGCTAAGTAAGATAACAGGGACCAGCATAGGTGTAGAACACAGTTTGAAAGATCACCGTGATCTAAAGAACCTGTTGGTGTCTTTGTCTTTTCTCACCTGATCCAAACCTCTATAATCTGAGACTATCCTTCTGACACCATCTTGGGATGCACAAGAAAATATTTCATTTGTTCCTTTTTCCTATCCACAACCACCACAGACAATCTCTCACAGGAAGATAGATATAAGAGAAGTACTTGCAGGGTTGCCTGAATTGATGGTTTTCAGACAAAATTCAGGACCAGCTGTGAGGGCAAGATTGCCAGGACAAGCAACCAATGAAGAAGGAGAAAAACTTGGGAGTGAGAAATGTCATCCAAGAGGGATTTGGGAGAGGAAAGGGAAAGCATTCAGGAGACCAAGACCTACAGTTTAGTCTAAGTGCCTGGAAAGTGGCCCATCTGCCCGATAGTCACACGATCGGCACCATCACTTTTTCATAGCCACTATCTCAATCCCTTCTCGCCAAACAATCTTGCACCTCCTCAACCTAGCCCTAGTATCCTCAAGATACTAAGTCCTTATTTTATTTCCCATTAATGGCCTTTCGTTTCCCCTACTGACTTGATATTACACATCTCTATCAACTTCCTAACATGATCATGGCCTTACTTCCCTCTTAGACTACTTTCTTCTCTCAATTCTGCTTCACACTCTGCATATACCTGTGTCCTTTCATCATCTTGCAAGTAAGTTTCATAGTAGATAACAGGTCATCAGTGGATGTTGATTGATTGGTTTTCTAACTCTTTTCATTTAATAAGATGTTTCTTGGGTTAATTTACTAATAACTCCAGGGAAAGAGGAAAAGAGAGAGACAGAGACAGAGAGACAGAGGCACAGAGACAGAGAGAGAAAGACAGGCAGAGAGAAAGAGAGAGAGAGACTAAACTGTTCCTTGTTCCCAATACTTAAATGAAGGAAGATAATAGGTATGAAAGAAAAATGTTTATCAGAAGGCTATGTGATGTCCTTGAGGTAAATGTTTCAGTGAATGGAATGGAAAGAGAATTCAAAAATAAATAGCAGGAAAGTACCATAAAATAACTAATTCTGCAGCATTAAAGTGTACGGCATACTTCAAGAAGAATCAGTGCAGGAAGATCAATACCTATACATAACTTGATTAAGTTGTCAAACTTCAAGAATAAAGAAAAAATATTTCAAACCCTTAAGGAGAAAAAGTCTCCTCCTCAGAATCATTCAATGTCACAACCCAATAGAACAGTCTCCAGTCACTGGAGCCTAAAGACAACAGGTAGGGTCTCAAATGTGAAGGAACTTCCGGACTGCAGCACCTATGAACTCTTCATTAAAAACTATTGCTGAAAGAAATCCAGACACACAATGGATAAATCAAAATAAAGAATTATTGGGTGCGAAACAGGGACAAAAGGACAATGGTGAGCACTAAACAATCCATGTAAATATAGAATCAGTGTGAAGAACTTTGGGAATTGTAACCACAGACTAAAAATAAATCTAAATTTTGACAAAGTAAAATTAATGATATAACTAATTTGAAAATCAAATGGATGTTAGAACAAGTATACAAGGTTAATGTCTTCTAAAATTAAAATCAGAAATTAAAAAATAATGACTAGTCTTCTAATGTTTTGTCATAAGCTTTTTATTTCTTAATCCTTATGCTTCTTTAAGCAGTTAATAGCTCTTGAACTGAAGGTACAATCATCTTAAATTCTGAAGCCTCTTCAGTTTCATTTTGGTTTCTTTTCCTTCCACTATATTTAAGAAAAACAAAAGTATTTGCAACTTAATAGGACTTCTGTGTGTATTAATAAAAATAAGAGACACTTCGTTTTGAAAGTAAACAAAGCATTTCTAACGCAGTTACTGAAGTAGCAAACTGCTGGCTTCCTCTACAGCCTCAACCTGAAAGAGGCACAGAGGGAAGGAGCCAGGATACACAGAAGTCTGTAAGCAGTTCCTTCTGTGACAGGCCTATTTGGAGGGTGCTAGTATTAGGTTTGAAAGACTGTGGGAGAGCAAAACAATACGGAAACTTCAGTGATTCTGCTTTGACTTCTCCCTACCCCCAACCCATTTTCTTAACAAACAGTTCCCACCTGTGACATCAGCAGCAGCTCAGAACTCAATTTCAGGTGACCTCAGAAGCAAAATGATGGTAATATAGAAGCAATTCTGAGACACTGAGAAACAGAAATGTGGATAACTGGGTATAGGCACCCTTCCACTCCAAGCCCTTAGAAGTAGTTAATTACAACCTAACTGCAGTCTAACTCTAATGCCGCTTTTCCTGTGGAGCACAGGGTGATGACTTGCTCACCTGAGGAGTTATTTTTTCAGGGAGAAAGTGGTTAATTATGCAACATGGGTTTATCTGCTTTCCACATTCTGATCTAATCCATACTTAAGCAGTTTGAATCTGACTTTCTTTCACTTGCATTGCCAGATACTACTGTGATAAGCAAATGCCTCTAGAGGAAAATGCATTAGTAATAAATTAGGAAATTTGAAAGCCACGTTGAAAAATCCTCTACAATTAAGAAGGAAATACCAAAGAAAAAGGTATCTTTAATGTTAAATATTTTAAGTTCAAGGAGATGGTGAATTTCAGTAGAGAAACTATGAAAAAGAACCAAATAAAATGATTCCAAAATTGAAAACTATAATAATTGAACCTAAAATTCAAAAGGTGGGTCTAACAGCTAATTAGATAGCTGAGGAAGACAAAAGTGAGTTGTAGCATATGTCAGAATAAAACATTCAGAGTTAAGCACAATGAGACAAAAGCATGACAAATACTGAAGAGAATGTAAGAGCAATATAGGATAGAGAAAGAAGGTCTAACACAGAGCTCAGTAGACAAAAAAATGGGGAAGATGCAATATTTGAAGAGCTAATGGTTAAGAATTTTCAACTAAAAATACCATATATTCCAGTAAGCCTTAAAAATTCAAATCAAGATAAATAGGTATATGTATTAATCACCTTTCTATTACTGGACTAAAACTCCTGACATACGCAAAGGAGAAAAGGTTATTTTGGTTGATGGTTTCAGAGGTTTCAGTCCATGGTCAGTTGCCTCCAAGGCAAAAATATCATGGTGCAAGCACATGGCAGAAGAAACTACATAATGAGAATTACTACTTATACACTGTTATAATGAATTAAACCATCAGGCACACGGGTGGCAGACCTAGCTCATGCTGTGATTTCAGGTACATCACTTTAACATTTCTTTCCTCATTCAATGGTGATAATAATCTGGGGGGGGGGATTGGAAGAGGATGAGCACACTATAGTTTTCCAGTTGCACTGCCAGGATAGTGAATCAGCTCAGTTGCTGGAGAGAAACACACTTGTGACATGTTGGGGATGCCTACACATAACTTGATTAAGTGGTCAAACTTCAAAGAATAAAGAAAAAATTGCGGCACCCTTTTCTGTCCATGCCACATCCTAGTCCATCCATGCCTTGTGACAATCGCTTCTCCAGGAAAAGGACACCGCATGTGGGAATTGGGC
>PVLA01010043.1:11159-56884 GCA_004027455.1 Hydrochoerus hydrochaeris
CCAGGGGGGTTGCTGGAGGCCCTCTAGATAACCCCTTTGTGAGGACTGGTTGTGGGGTTTTGCCTTCTGTGAGTAGTGTGAGAGAGTTTATGTGGGAGCTTTGGGTGGGAGAGCTCATGGAGGAGGATTTGCGGGGTTCCTGTGAGACAACTGCCCTGAGACACTGGACAGGCAGCCAAAGACAGGCAACTAGGACACACCACTGGCCACCTAAGACAGGCACAGGACCTATTGCTGTCCTGCAGGCCCATGACGGGTAAGGCCTGGTTGGGTTCATATGAAGAGTCCTTGACCTAAGACAGGTGCTGTCCTCACAGGGACTGCCATACTCCCATAAGTGATAAGGGAAACAATGTAGGGAGCGGCACAATAGCCTCACACATCTCTCCCTCCTGCAGGCATTCAAGTGCATCAGCTTTCATTTCCCAAGCTAACTAAGTAACAAGATTGAGATGTTAATTGATACCTATTGCTTGGGATTGTCTCTGCCTGGCCCTGGGCCTGGGGCGCTTCCTACTTGGGGCTGGGGGTTGCTGTCAAGGTTAGCAAATATATATTCCAGCTTCTAAAAAATAAAGCGGATTCAGATTCACTCACAGACTGGTGTGCAGTGTTTTCTGTCTCTCACTCGCCGACTCCCTGTCCACCTTTGGGAAACCCTAGCCCTGCCGCAGCTGGACTCCGGCAAAAAATATTTCAGCTGGAGATTTAGTTCAGCAGCACAAACGCCTGCCTGGCAAGCACAAGGTCCTGAGTTCAATTCCTGGTACCAAAACAAATATTTCAAACCCTTAAGAAGAAAGCAGATCCAATTTATGGCACAAAGGTGGGAGACCAGATTCAAGAAGTACGGTAACCAGTAATCAACATGATTGATCTCTTGTTGCAGGCTAGGCACTGAGTCAAGGGCTTTAAGTCACTGGTTTCAAGTCTCACAATAAACTATCTGTGGTGGATTGACAACTGGAGATCGGTTTGTAACACCCAGCTGAACTGAGTAAGTGTGGTTCTGGTGTAGAAGTTTCACCCAAGGATTTTTGCCAACAACATAAAAAGGAAAACTGGAGAATAAAAGGTGGTGCTATTGATTCTTCTGGAGAAGCTTGTCATGCTGGCTCTCCTGACAGAAACCTGACTGTTCTCATCTCTGAGAAGCTTGGGACCTCATTGTCACTAATGATAGCTCTGATTCTTTTGGGGAGAGCCCTGGCCCTTATTCTGAGAATTTCTTGCTGGCTCCAATGCAGATTCCTGTCTGCTGGCACAAATTCTTCACCCTGCTGGTGCAGACTTTCTAGCTTCTATCACTGAGCTTTGGGTCATCCCAGTGCAGATTCTTGGTACAGATTGCATGAGACGTTGTCATGGGCTCTAGGTCTCCAATTGGACTCATGGGGTGGGACATTGTCTTCAGCTGGACTCATGTAGGAGGTTGCCGTGAGATCCAGGCCCTCAGCTGAATTCTTTGGGTCTCTAGTGCATGGACAGATGTCCTACACTCTTTTCATTTGACTCTTTTAGGTGAATATTATAAGATAATCCTATAAATTATGTGTCTGTATTAAACTGTTTCCCTTGAAAACCTTGACAGCAACACTACCCATCTCAGCATTGCTGTCCAGCAGAAACTGGGGCTTAGAGAGGGAAGTGATGTTACAAAGTGACATAGAGAGGCTGTAAGATTGGTTCTATCTGACTGCAAATCTGGTGCTGATTCAAATATTTTAAAAATTGCATTGAGATAAAATTAGTATAGAACTGAGAGTTCACATTTTGTGGGAAAGGAAGAGAAAAGAAAGACACATCAGTACTGAAAATTAGGAAAGTCTTCCTAGAGAGAGTGAATGTCACTTGAGAGGCTGACACAGGAGGACTGCTGTAAGTTCAAGGCCAGCTGGAACTACAAGCCTGGACTACACAGCAAGACCCTGTCTCAAAAACTAAAGAGAGAGAGAGACAGAAGCAGAGAGAATGTTCAGCTTGGCCTGTGACTGTGAGTGGGTTTGAGACAAAGAAAAGTAAGAGAGCAAGGGACTTTGGACTGAGGCTTGGCCCTTACCTCAAGTAAGTAAAACATAAAGGAGGTTCAGCACAGATGAGGTTGGAATGTCGATTAATCCAGGAAAGAGCACAGAATGCCTTTTTGAGGAGTATAACATTGGGCATTCAGGAGTTGTAGGAAATATGCAAATAAGTAAAGAATGTAGGAGAGTATGTTTGGGATCAAAAATCAAGCATGGGGTCATGGTTTTCCCATATAGCAGTCTGGCTGTGAGGCAGTGTATTTCATTTTTTTAAATATCAGATACTTCATCTGTAATATGTCTGACATATAGAGTTATGTTTATCATCATGTCATCAGCACACAGTTCAGGAGCCACCATTTAGAAGACATGCAGTAGTTATTCACCAAGCTATGATTAAACACTGCCAGGGCTGGGAATTTAGCTCAGTGGCCTAAGTGCCTACCTGGCAAGTGTAAGGTCATAAGTTTGATCCCCGGTACCACCAAAAACAAAAAACAAAAAATAACAACAACAAAAAACCCACTGCCAACCACCAAGACCTAAACATGAGAACTAAAACTACAAATCTCTGATTTCTATGAATCAAAGGACACTATAAACAGTAAAAGACAGCCTACAGAAAGGGAGAAAGTATTTGCAAGTCAAATATCTAATAAAAAAAAATGAACACCCAGAATATATAAAGAACCCTTAAAACTCATCAAGAAAAAAATATAAACAACTCAAGGCAAAAAAAAAAAAAAGCAAGCTACTTGAATACACATTTCTCCAAAGATATCTCAATGGGTCAATTAATACATGAAACATTCAACATCACTAATCATTAAGGAAATGAAAATCAAAGCTGTCAGTATTACAAAAATGTACAGAAATCAGAACTTTCTACATTACTGAAGAAATGTAAAATTGTGCAATCACTATGTAAAACGTTGTGCTAGTATCTTGGAAATTTAAACATAATATTATCATAGAATCTAGCAATTACACATTAGGGTTTATGCTCATGTATTACAATGAATAAAATCTTTGCAACAAAACAGTTTGGAAAATTACTAAACAGATAATACTAGCCCACAACAAAAAAACAGCCAACTCTAGGGAGTAAGGGAAGGAGGGTAGGGAAAATCAGACATCCAGTGTTACTAAATCATAATATTTGAAATATCCAGTTAAAGATATGCAAAACAAAAAAAGCAGGAAGGTATGGCTTGCTCACAGGAAAAAAAATAAATCAACAGCAAAGATCATTAAGGAAGCCCAAACATTGAACTTTTCAGATAAAAATTTACATATGCCCAAAACACTAAAGGAAAGTATGAGCGAAAAAACTAAAGTAAACCAGAAGAAAAAATGTCCCAACAAATAGAGTGTCAACTGAAGAGAACAAAATTATAGAAAGGAATTAAGTAGAAATTATGGAATTGAAAACCCCAAGTCATATTGGAACTTAGGGCACTCAGAAACCAAGCAGCCAGCTCATTGCCCTGGTAAGTGGCTGTGGTCCGGCAAGCCGTGGCCACCCCAGGGCGAGAACCATCAGCGTCTCCTGAGATCCACATCATGTTGGAACTTAGATTGCTGGGAAACAAAGCAGCCATCTTGCCTCTCTGATAAGTGGCTGTGAGCCTACCAGCACAGGCTGAGATTCAAACATCCATCCCTCATTCCCACCCCCGCCATTAGCAAATGGGAGCCAGAGATCTGAGCATCTCTTGAAAGGTTGACTATATGCACTATAGCAGAAAAGGGGAATTTCCTTCTACCATCTCTTTGAAGGCAAATATATTTTTATCACTGTTTTGCTTTGTTCTGATTAATGGTATTGCTCTATTCAATATTCTGTTTTGATAAGTTCTATAATGTTCTGTATTTCTTTAATTTTACTATACCCGATTGAAAGAACAGCTATTGTGAAGAAAACAAAATATACTATGGTAACTATTACTGTGATCCCGGTAACCTACTGTGAAGTTCTGTACCCGTTTCACTACATTGTCTTAATTGGCTTTGTTCCATCTTGTTCTGTGGTATTTTACTACTTTAAAATAAATAAAATAAAATAAAATGTAAATAACAACAACAAAACAGATCAGTAAGGTACCAAGCAAGCTGAAACCTGATATAACTAAACAGATAATGGACTTAAAAAGCAAAAGGAGGGGGAAAAGAGCACTCTAAAGGATATAACTGCAGGTATGTTTTGCGTGTGTAGGATTGATAACCATGTTGCCAAATTTTTGTTGGATTGTTGAACAGAACTGTTTGCAGCCTCACTATTTGAATGTCCACTTTGTATGCTTTAATTTTGTAACTTGAACAATGATATCTAAGAAGACAATATGTAATTTATCAACTAGAAATTTCTTACTGTTTATTTTTTTTGAAATTCTGTATTGTTTCTTCTCTTTTTTTCTGTTGCTTTTTCTCCTCTTTAAATAAAATTTAAAAAAATAAAAAGAACAGCCCAAAAACTGAAATGAAAAATTCACTAGATGGGTTTAACATCAGATTTGGGCAGGCAGAAAGAAGAATCAAAGATCCTGAAGACAAGTCAATTGTTATAATCCAAACTAAGGAGCAGAAAGAAAAAAGAATGAATAAACATAAATAGAATCTAAAAGATTTGTGGAATACCATCAAACATATCAATATATGTACTATAAGAATCCTAGAAAAAGAGAAGAAAAAGGTACAAAATGAATATTTGAAGAAATCATGATCAAATACCTCCCAAATTTGATGAAAGACATGAATCTACACATCCAAGTAGCTAAATGAAACCCAAGTAGGATAAACTCAAACATTTCACACTAAGACACATTATAACTTAGTGATCAAAAGACAAGACAAATGTAGAATCTTGAAAGCAGTAAGAGAGAAGTGACTGTCACATACAAGTTGATTTCTTATCAGAAACCATGGATACTTGGGCAATAGAATGACATATTAAAGTAATGAAAGAAAAAATTCTGTCAACTAAGAATCCTATATATTGCAAAGTAATTCTTAAAAAAAGTAAAAATTAAGACATTCAAAAGTTGATGTGCTTATTATTAGCAAACAGGTCCCACAAGAAATACTAAAGAGAGTCCTTCAGGTTGAAATGAAAAGACACTAAACAGTAAATCAATGCCATGTGAAGAAATAAAGATAAGATCTCTTATAAAGGTGACTGCACAAATAAATATAAAACCCAGCACAGATATACTTCATTTTATTTTGTTTCACTTTATGGTTGTTTGAAATATATTATGAAAAAATAGAAAAACATATTCCATGTAAATGTTAAATTTGAGAGAGACTTGGTAACTATACTCATAACAAACCAAAGAAAGCTTAAGTCAAAAATTGCTTAAAAAAACAAAAACAGCAAAAACATTGTTCCAAGGCTACCATGGACTTCCTCCATAGCCTGCCATGATTTCTCCAGAGTATTCTTTTGTCTTGCTTTTTCCTCTTTTACTCAGCCCAAGTTCACTCTACAAAGCCAGTTTCTCCTTCATTCTTCAAATAAGCTTTGCCACTGTCAAAAAAAACTGTTAAAAGTTACAAATAAAGACATTATAGCTGGGCAAGGTAGCATATGCCTGTAATCCCAGCACTCAGGAGGCTGAGGCAGGAGGATCCTTGTGAGTTTGAGACCATCCTGGGCTACAAAGTGAGCTCAAGGCCAGTCTACACTGTGAGACTTGATCTCAAAAAAAGACAAAAAATTACTTATTGATTAAAAAGTTCAGTCTAACAAAAAGCATAAAATTGTAAATACTCAGCAAGAGACTCAAAATATTAAAAGCAAAAAAATGACAGACTTGAAGGGAGAAATAGGCAAAATAGATAAAACATAGTAAGTCATAAAATAAAGTATAAAGAACTTTTTAAAAATTGAAAGCAGGGGCTGGGGATTTAGCTCAGCGGCATAAGTGCCTGCCTTGCAAGCACGTGGTCGTTAGTTCAATCCCTGGTACCAATTAAAAAAAAAAAGAAAGAAAAAAAAATTGAAAGCATACAAGTAACTTCTTTGACCACAGTGGAATGAATTAGAAAGCAATAATAGAAATAAAACTGGAGAACTCATGAACATGCAAAGTCAAACAACATACTCTTATATAACAAATGGGTCAAGGAAAAATCATGAGGAATATTATAAATACTTTCAGACATATTAAAATGAAAAAAAATAAACAAAATGAAAGTACATTAAAAATATAGCATGAGAAGCAGTGAAAGCAGTGGTCAAGCAAGTCATAATTGTAAGTTCCTAAAAAGAAAAAAATCTCAAGTGGAAACCTATGTTTACTCCTTAAGGAATCATAAATAGAAGTAACTAAACCCAGAGATGATGGAAAGGAGTAATAAAGATTAGGGTGGAAATAAATAGCATAGAGTATACAAAGAAAGTAGTGAATTAATAAAATCAAAAGTTGATTATTTGGAAAGATTAACAAAAGTGAAAACCTGTAACTATACCAAGAGGAAAAAAGAAGTTTCAAATTATTAAACCCAAGAATAAAACGGGATGTTACTACAGACTATACAAAAATTTTAAGAGATAATTGAGAGGATACTTTGAATGATTGTATGTCAACCAATTAGAAAACCTAGATAAAATGGAAAATGTTCTATAAACACACAAATTAATAGAACTGGTTCAAGAGAAAAGTACAGAATAGCGGCAGATACGTAAATGAGGTGGTTGAATCATTAAAAACAAGCAAGCAAGCAAGCAAACAACTCCCAACAAAGAAAAGTTCAGAACTGATAATTACTGGTAAATTCTGCCAAACATTTAAATGATAATTAATACCAATCATTTCCAAATTTTTTAAATTTTTTATTTTAAAGGAAAAAAGATAATTATAAAAATGAAACCAAGTTTCAAAACACATTAGTAGGACAGTTACAAAAGTTGATACATTGCATAGTGATGTTCTCATAGTTGTTATTCAGAATACAAAACACAGGCATGAGGGCCGAGGGTTTAGTTCAGCGGCATAAGTGCCTGCCTGGCAAGCGTGAGGTCGTAAGTTCTATCCCTGGTACAAACACATACACACACACACACACACAAAACACAGGCATGAGACTTTTTCCAAACAATATTAACACAAAACTTTCTTTCCAAGGAACTAAGAGAAGCTAGCTGTAGTTAATTATCTTAACTATCTTGGTATGCACATATTTTTTTCTTCATTTGCAGAATTTATAAACACAGAAAAGGAAGGAATACTTCCTGACAATCTATGAAGTCTGTGGTACCTTGATACCAAAGCCAGAAAAAGACACTAGAAGAAAACTACAGACCAATATCCCTCATGAATATAAAATTTCTCTGTAAGCACTAGCAAACATAATCCAGAATCATTTAAGATTCTGCACTATGATCACTATGATCAAATATGCACTATGATCAAATGTAATTTATCATGGCAATTGAAGGGGTAGTTCAATATTTGAAAATCATTGTAAAACAATATATTGAAGAAGAATAACATGATCATCTCAATTGATGCAGAAAAATATTTGACAAAAAATAAATAAAATGAATGAATAAATAAAATTTTTAAAAATGTTTGATAAAGTGCATATCCTTTCAAGGTAAAACACTCAGAAAACTAGGAATAAGAGAGAACTTTGTCAAAATAATCACATATATTTACAATTAACCCACAACTAGCACTATATTCCACAGTGGAAGACTGAAAGGTTTCACTCCTGAGATCAAGAATTTAAAAAGCATGCCCACTTTCACCACTGCTGCTCTGCACTATACTGAGAGTCCTACTGACAGCAATTAGGCAAGAAAAGAGCCAGGTATAGTGGCATGTACCTGTAACCCCAGCTACTGAGTGACTGAAGTGGGAAGGTTGTAAGTTCAAAGCCAGCTTGGGCTTTTATCAGGACCCTGTCTCAGAAAGGAATGGCACTGGGGATGTAGCTCAGTAGTAAAGTGCTTCCCTAACATACGTAAGGCCCTGGATTCAATACAACTAAAAAGAACAACAAAAGGGCAACACAGTTAGGAAGAAAACAAAAACTATCATTACTCAGAGATGACATGAAGCTATATACAGATAAAGTTCTGAAAATCCACAAAAAAACTTATAGAACAGTTAAGTTGCAGAGTATTGGATCAACACAGAAAAAAATCTGTTGTGTATATACACACTAACAGTATAAAGCAATTTGAAGAAGAAACTAAGAAAATTATTTTTACAACAGCATCAACAGAATAAAGTATTTTCAAGTTAATAAAAGAGGCTCAAGACTTGAAGACACTGAAAACTACAGGATACTCTTGAAAGAAATTAGATTTAAATAAATGGGGTGATAGCTTGTATTTATTGATTATAAAAGTCAGTATCATTAGTCACTAATACTCTCCAAAGTGATCTACAGATTTGAGGTAATCTTTATCAAAATATCCACTGACTTTTTTGCAGAAATGGGAAATCTTATCCTAAAATTCATGTGGAATTACAAGGGACCAAAACAATCCTGAAAAGGAACAAGGTAAATGGGTTCACACTTCCTAATTTCAAAACTTACCACCAAACAACAGTAATCAATATAATGTGGTAACGGCATAAGGACAGATGTGTAGATCAGTAGAACAGAATTAAGACTCTAGAACTAAACATATATATTTATAGTTAATTGTTTCTCCAGTACTGGGCATTGAATCCGTGGCCTCTCTTGTGCTAGGCAATTACTCTACCACTGAGGCACAGTCTCATTCCTGGTCAACTTATTTTTGACGTGAATGACCATTTGATGAGGAAAATATCTCTTCAACAAATTATGCTAGGACAAATGGAAAACAATATGCAAAAGAATGAATTTGAACCTTTGTACAAAGGTTGACATACAAAAATTGCATACTACATACAAAATTATAGACATAGTGGATTATTATATTTAAGTATAATTATATTTAAACATGAGTATAATTAATTATACATTATGCAGAAAAATTACCTCAAAATGAGCCAAAGTTCTAAATATAAGAACTAAAACCATAAAAATATTAGCAAACAGCAAAGACACATTTTCATGACCTTGGAGTTGACCATGGTTTCTGAGATACTCATACATACCAACAAAAGAAAAATAAGCCCAAATCTTATGACCAGTACAACAATACTTTTATTAAAGATTTTAAGTGTTATGCTTCAAAAGGCATTTTTTGAAAATTATCTTTCAAAAGAAAGTGAAAAGATACCACAAAAGAGAGAGAAACTATTGCAAGTCATATATCTGATGAGGTGTGATACCTAGAATACATAACGGATTCCTACAGTTACAACAACAAAAGATAAACACACAAGTTTTAAGGGCGAGGGACTTGAAAAGGGATTTCTCCAAAATAGATACATAAATGACCAATAACTATGCAAAAATGAATCCAATGTCACTAGTCACTAGGAAAATTTAAATCAAAACCACATCAAGATGCCACTCCATGTCCTTTAGAACTGCTATAACTTAAGAATGGAGAAAGTGAAACCCTCAGACAGGGCTGGAAACATAGAAGATGCAGCCACTATGGGAAGCACCACAGTAGGTCCTCAAATCCAATCCCGGATTCAAAATATTGCCAACAGGTGCTTATTCAAAAATCTGCACATAGGGACTGCAGGGTGTGACTCAGTGGTAGAATACTTACCCAGCATGTGCAAGGCCCTGAGTTCAATCCCCAGCACTGCTTTAAAAAAAAAAAAAGTACACAAAATGTTCGTGATAAGAATAATCACAATAGCAAAAGGCAGAAACCCATATGTGCATCAGGTGATGAAAGAAACAAAACACGAAAAATACACACAATGGTATATTATTCCATCATAAAAAGGAATAAAGATTTTATATATAACACATATGAGCCTTGACAGCATTGCGCTGAGAAATATTCTAGACATAAAGTGACAAATACTCTACGGTAACATTTATGAGGTATTCACAATAGGCATATCCATAGGACAGAAAATAGATTAAGAATTATTTGGCTAGGGAAAGGAAGAATGTAGAGTTATCATTTAATGATTATGGAGTTTTTTCTTGAAATAATAAAAAGATTTTTGAAACAGTGGTGATGGTGTACAACATTGTGGATATAATTAGTGCTGTGGAGCCATACAGTTAAAGATAGTACAAATGGCAATTTTTATATCTATTTTACCATAGTTTTAAAAATTAATACTGTAATCATGTAAATATTGAATTGTACACTTAAAATGAATTTTATGATATGAGAGTTTTATCAATAAAACTTTTTAAAATAAAGTATATTGATAAATGAACTACTACAACAGGTATAATCCTTTCTCTTTTTTCTTTTTTCTTTTTTTTTTTTTTTTTTGTCTTTTTGAGACAGAGTTTCACTACTTGGTTCAGGCTGGCCTGGAACTTGCAGCAATCTTCCCTCCTCAGCCTTCCAGGGATAACCCTTGACACATTGTGCTAAGCTAAATAATTCAGTTACAAAAGACATAAGTTGCATGATCTCATTCATGTGAGCTATCCAAGATCCGTAACTTCACAGAGACAGCGTCTACCAGTGGTTCCTGTGACTGGAGCACAGGAGTTGCGGGGAAGGGGAGTGACTGCTGTGGGTATAGGGTGTCTTTTGGGGAAGGGGATAGAAATGTACAAAAAAGTGCTTCAAGCAATGGTTGCAGAATTCACTGAATGTACTAAAAACTATGGAAATGTTTGCTTAAAATGGATGAGTGAACTACCTGTATGTGAATTTATCCCAATAAAGCAGTTTTTCTAAAGAGAAAAAGTAACATTAACAATAACAATAAATCAGAGCTTCAAAACCGGCTAGTAGGAGAGTAACAATAATTAATACACTGTAAATTGCTATCTTCCTAGTTACACAGAGTACAAGATATAGGCATGAAATATTGTCCAAACAATATTAGTTCAAAACTTTCTTTTTAATGAACTATGAGAAATTAACTGTGTAACTAATTTAACTATCTTTTGTGTATGTGTGTGTGTGTGTATATATATATATATATATATATATATATATATATATAATTTCTTTCTTTTCCTTTCCCAACTTTCCTTTCCCCAATCACAGTTTCTTTCTCTTTCTTTCTTTCTTTCTTTCTTTCTTTCTTTCTTTCTTTCTTTCTTTCTTTGTTTCTTTCATTCTTTCTTCCTTTCTTTCTTTCTTGAAAAGTTTCTTCCCTAATCACACTATCTATTGTACATTTTGGATCTTATTTGCTCATTCAATTTCTCATATTAGTGAGACAATACAGTGTTTATACTGTGGGTCTCATTTGCTTCAGTTATGAGTATGACTTCAACTTGCATCCATTTACCTATAAGTCTCAAGTTTATTCTTCTTTATGGCTTAGTGATACTCCATTTTATATATATATGTATATATATATATTTTTTTTTAAAACCATATCTTTTTTCAATCCATTCCTCTGTTGATAGGCATTTGGGTTGTTTCTAAGATTTAGCTATTACAAATCGTGCTGCTATAAATATGGGTGCACATAGATTGCTGTGGTATGATGTTCCTAATTCTTCTGGGAAAATACCAAGAAGGAGAATACCTGGGTCAAATGGAACCTTTAACCCTACTTTTTTTAAAGGAATCTCCACACTGACTTCCACAGTGGTTGCACCAGTCTACACTCCCCTCAACCGTAGAGAAGTGTTTCTCTTTCCCCACAGTCCCTCCAGCATTTGTTACTGGTTGATTTCTGGACGATACTCATTCATTACGGAGTGAGATGGAATCTCAGTGTGATTTGAATTTGTGTCTCTCAAATGATCAATGATGTTTTTAAAAATGAGATTATGATTGTAAAAGCCCGGGCTAGGGCGGGCTCTTAGTGGGTTCTCAGTACCAGTTACTAGAGAAATGAAGTGATCGCTGAGATGATGACAATGAGCTTCCTACAGTGCAAGCCTGAAGCCCTGCTCTTAGATGATGAAAACACCCTGTGACTGTCTTTGCAGTTTACTTTCCTGCCTCTGAGTTCTACACATTCCTTAGGGAGCCAACCCAGCTGAGGACTGAAGGGCCTGTCTCATCTCTCAACACACTTACCACACCTCTCCCTGCCTCCCAAGCTTCCAGTTGCTTTAATTGGCCTCCGAAGGGGAAACAGATCTCATTGAAGGTCCCTAATTAATCCCTAGAAAGCTAGTTCCTGAAGGGCTCCCTTCTCTCTACTCTAACTTCCTGGATATTTGTTTTAGACAAGAAAAAACTTTGCAGACTCCCCGAGGAAAGAGAGGCCTTTGAGAGGGCCACATGCACAGCCTGTGCTGATTGTCATAACAAGGCCTGGGAGACCCCTTGTCATCAAGGCAGGACCAGAACTTGAAAAAGAAAGCTCTGGCCCACACCTGCCTTTGCCCACATTACAGGCACTTAGGTTCTCATCTGGCTTCTCCACAGGCGTCCTGTTCACACAGCTCTTTGTTTCCTTGTTCCGAACCGTAGGTGGGTCACTGCCCTGGATAGGCGTCCACCCTGGAGGTCCTGCCCTCACAGGGCCTCCTGACATAATTCTGTTCACCCTGCGAGGTCCCAGGCAAATGTTTCTGTGTAAAGTCTTGGCCAGGTACCACACAGGCCACCATGTCCTACCAGAAGGAATCCAAAGCCTGTGGCTCTGGGCAGAGATTTGGGCACTGTAGGACCTGGTCATGTGTTCATAAGACTGTCAGGCCAGGCCTAAATCCATCAATGTGCAGAGCTGGATCTGAGGCAGAGGAAGGCTCAGTCTCAGTTCTGCCCTGGTAGCATCTTAAGTCCAAAGTGGCGTATTCTAAAAATTACTTAAAGATGGGGCCAATGGACAAGGAAATTACAAAGTAAGGAATGCTTTCCTTTCTATAAGACTCCTAAGAGCCTTTTGCTTCAGTAACATATATGGCAAATCTCTAACAAAGTGGTAACTATACCATAAACTACAGTTCCTAAACTTTTTTGACTATAAAATTGTTTTTACTCCTGAGTCTCTGAAGAGACCTATATTCTGGAAAATTCTGACCTGACCTAGATGACCACTCATACATACCCAGACCAAACAGGTGAAATCATTTCAGAGCTTCACCTAATATGAGGTGTGATAGAAATATATGGTGAAAGTCTAAATTTTAAGTCTATTGCAGTAAAAGACACGTTGCCATTAATCCCCTCAAAGTATTCCCTTTCATTTGGAATGCATCCCATCATTCTTACCACCTTCTAAAGAAGTTCTGGAAGTCTTTCATGAGTATCTTTAAGA
Organism: Hydrochoerus hydrochaeris; assembly: GCA_004027455.1. NCBI lineage: Eukaryota > Metazoa > Chordata > Mammalia > Rodentia > Hydrochaeridae > Hydrochoerus > Hydrochoerus hydrochaeris. The sequence continues at coordinate 24,451 of PVLA01010043.1, forward strand.
GGTGTGATCAAAAACATGGTGAATGATGTGGCCAAGTACAATCCTTTGGAAAAGTAGGCTGATAAAAACATTAAATGTGTCCTCACCCATCTTATTCAGCAGATCTGGCACCATGTGACTTCTGGCCCTTCCCCAAAGTTAAAATGGTCATGAAAGGTAAATGTTTTAAACTGATTCAGGACATTAACGCAGCTAGACGTTAGTCACGCTAATACAACTAAAGACACAAAAAAGGACTTTCAAGATTGCTTCAAAAAGTGGAAAGAATGATGGGATAATTGTGCTCAAAATGAGACGGAGTATTTAGAGGGAGATTAATGACAGTGTCTTTACTATAATAAATTTTAAAAATTTAAATATTCACCATATTTTCTACTATGCCTCATACCATCTACCAAAATGAACTCAAGGTAGGTGAAAATTAAATGTGAAAATGAGACTATAAAAACTAAAGGAGAAAAGGCAAAAGGAAAATACAAGCAGCATCTTCAAACCCCAAGACCTGGCACTAACCTAGCCCACAGTCCTCTATAATTATCCATGAATCTCAAAGTTTTTGTGATGTCATTGAAAGACATGCCATGTAGGTAACATTCAATTTTGCTTCTCAAGCAGGCTGCTTCAGTTGTTAGGTTAATTACCTTCCATTTTGGTATATTCCTCCTAAGGAGTTACATATAGGATAATGATAATCTCAAGCTTGGAAAAGACAGACCCCTGTTATGGTTGATACATTGTGTCAACTTGAGAAGCTTAGAAGTTTAACTAAGAAACTCAGCAGGGAGCCAAGGTTCTTACTTCTTATCCTGTACAAGAGGAGGGTAAGGAGATTGAGTGCTATGCTCACCCTGGGTTGGGGGGTAGCCTGCTTACAATACAAGAGAGGAGAAGAGACTTGTTCCCGCTTTTGCTCTGGCTGCTTTTGTTGGCTGCTGCCTTGAAGAGTACTGGTGCCATGTACCCTGCCTTGGAGCCAGCTGATTCTAGACTGAAACCTCCACAAACTGTAAGTAAAATAAATCTTTCCTTCCTTCATTTGGGGTGCTGGGTATTTAGTCTCAGCAATGAGAGAAGAGTAACCAAGCCACTTCCTAAAAGGATCACTTTATGCAACCATAGCATTATACCTATCCTTATTGCTAAGACATAAACTGGACTTTCATCCAAAGCAGCGATTTCAACCTGAGCCAAGGGTATGATGGCTGTCTGGGAACTTCCAGCCAAACCTAGTCTATACGCTCAACTCCTCTTCCCCAGCTCCATATCCTAAAGAGACTTGGCCAGGCCCCTCTCCTCATAGAAGCCAGTCTTTCTGGGCAAGACTCATCTTTTCAAAGGGTTTTATGGGCCTGGAACCCAGAAACAATCAATGAGATCAGGCACATCACAAGATTCACCTGGCTACCATCCCTGCTGAGTATTCAGAAGCCTTAGCCACCAATGTCTTTCATCCAGTTAGCTTCCAATTCTGCATCTCTTGTATCCTTCCTGCCCATCTCCTCTGAAACCTGGTGGTCCCATCTTCTTTCCCCTTGAGGGTTCCCAACTCCTATCTCTAGGTATGTGAACTATGACAACCCAAAAGCCAAGTGTTCCTGGCACCCACAGAGGAGATCATGTTTCTGAATGGGTGATTATGCCTGGCAGGAGCAAGACCTAACCAGAATTGAGAGTTAGGTTGGCAGACAGCAAACCTAAGCCCAAGGAGGCACCAGGAAAAGAAGACAACCCTCTTCCCAGCATTCAGGTACCCACACACTATCATAAATCTGTTAAGAGCAAAGACTTACAACTTAGCACTCATCTGCCCTCAGCATAGAGACTCTCCTCAGCCCCAGGCCTGCATGGTGAATAACTTTCTAGAAAGAAGTGCCATCCAGTCACATTTATTACCTTCCCATGGTCAGAGATCAACAAGAGGAGGGAGAGAAAGCAAGTATGTCTCTCTGGACCCATAGGAGCAAGGACCATGTTTGATCATTTTCTGATTCCCCAGTACATGGAAGTTTGAGAAAAGAGAAGTCTCTGGTGAAGAGTGAATGGAAGAGTTAATGGGGAGATGGATGATGAGTAGGTAGTAGATGAGTAGATAAAAGAATGAAGTTGGAACAAGGTTGGGTCTGAGACACTTCCTGGCGGAGAAGCCTTGCTTTCTAATCACCAGTCCCTGGGTTAAACCTAGGCCATGCATGTGACTCCTCCTCTCTTACTCTGCAACCTGCTGCTCCGCTTGTGTTGGACACAGCATTCAGAAGACCTCTCCGGTCCATCCTCCTGCTCTTGCCTGTGTCAGTCACAGCCCCAGCCTCCTCCCTGACTTCCTATCTGCTGTGGTTCCTGCCGATACACTGTCCTTGCTACATGTTAGAGACCTTTCTATCTCTAACCTTCTAGATGTTCATTGCAACACTCGATCTTCTAAACCTTCACTGTATCCCATCTCTTACGAGACAGTTTCCAAGCTTCTTGGTCTGGCACTCAGGGCCTACTAATTTACAGATTGTCACATGGCCTACCCCACCGCTGGCCTATGTATGGCCTTTGTACAAGTACCTTCACGGCAGATAGAATTTACAAAATTCTGGTGAATGAATTGGGTGTCTACTGAGGGTAGAGGCAAGCAAGAGTATGTGTGTGTGCACACATATAGACACACACAACACTCATGCAAAGAGTATAGGACACACAGAGCACTGTCTGAGGGAAGTGAGGGCACACACTAGCATACTGGGGCACTAGGAAGTCTTCTCTTGCCTGCCACCCTGTCTCTGGACTCAGAGCTCCTGTAGGTCAGGCTTCTTCTCATGGAGCACAAGCTCTTGCCAGTAATTGCTCTTCTCTATCTGTTGAACCCCTGTGGAGGCGCCCCATTGGGTGCTCCATACCACAGAGAGGGAACAGACATGCTGGAGGTTTCCAGCCAGGACCCAAGGCCTGGAATCCAATCGCAGGCCCAGTTCTAACACACCGGCAGAACTCAGCACACCCTATCCTCCTCAGGCCTCAGTCTTCCCACCTGCGTTTTCTAAGGACTGGATTCAGCACACTGAAAGCTCTGATAAGGAACCTTGTCCACTGGGAGGCGACCATATTACCTGATAACCAATCGGGACACAAGGAGGACTGGGGACCCTACCCCCTTCCCAGTTTCTGCAGGTGACTGATGCTGGGCCATCACCTGCAGTCTCTAAGCAGTCCTTTGCAGCCTGGACAAAACAGTCTCTTCCCAGGGATGAGCTGCCTCTCACAGGGAGATGCCACTCCTAGAGAGGGTGAGTTGTCGTTGTTGGTGCACAGTAGGCACCAGCAGGGCATGAGGCTAGCTGTCGTGGAGATTGCTCTACCTTTGACTGTAAGTGCTCATGGTGTCTGCCCTGGCTGCTATGCCTCCCTCCCTTCCTTCTTCCCAGTCCACCAAAGCTGGGCCTGAGACCAAGAGGTGAAGTAGAGAGACCTAGAGTCCCTGACATGACAAAACCAGTAGGGTTCTCAGTAAGAATGGAACTGGATCAGCAGAAGCCACATCCCCTTCCCTGCATCTCTCTGGCTAAAATTGCAGCCTGAATTCTGTCCACAGAAGGGAGAACCAGATAGCCAAATCTCTTGCACTGTTTTCTGTTCTGCAGCCCCACCTAAGCCTGCGTCTCCACCATCCTGGGTGTGCACTGACCACTGTTCTTCTGGGGCCTCTGTTTCTCCATCTGTATGATGGATGATTGCTAGAGGTTACTTCCAGGCCCTTTGGCTTGGACATTCTCTGGTTGTGAGCAACATGAGTGTGATCAGACAGCATCATTCATATCTGAGGTCCTGGGACTTGTCAAGCAGACCTCACATGCAGCTAGGAACCCCAGAAGCTTTTGGAGCAGGAGTGCTGGCATGGCCCCAACCCCACCTCCAGCTGTCTTCAGGACCGCAGGTCTCCTAGTGGCCAGTTTGTCAGACCTAGAGAGAGGGCACTGACAAGGGGGACAAGGGGAGAAGAAGAAGGGACAGGACAGGACCTGATCATGCAGGATGTTTGGGCCTTGCTAAGGAGCTTCACTGAGGGTCTGGGGAGGAAGGAGGGTGGGCACAGGGAGGGGCATGGTCAGATGTGTGCTTCAGAACCTCTCTGACTGGAGTGTGGTGAGCTGAGGCCGCTGCACTGATCTAGAAGAAAGAATTAGGTACTGAGGTGAGACAGAGGCCGTAGTTGGGAAGGTGAGCAGGAAGGTGCATTTCAGTACACTTAGAAGGAGAGAAGGTAGAATTTGATAACTGACTGGCTTGGGCTTGAGGACCCTAACTGCTTTTGTTCAGGATTTCCTGAACCAAGGTACTGCTGTATTTCACATGGAGAAACCTGAAGATGATCAAGGACATGCTCAAGGTCATACAGTAAGATAGTGGTGAGACTTGACTAGAGAAGCCAGTGGCTCCTGGACACAGACTTTCCCCACAAGGACGCGGTAGAGGTAGGTTTCACAGAGCTTTGAATGCCAAGCCAGAGGATCTGGACCATTTCTATAAGCAGTTAGGAGCCACAGTAGATTCTTAGTATTTAGTAGTATTTCTTGTTTCTTCACCTTCCCCTAGCAGGAAGCTTTCCAAGGCTGTTGCCTGGCTGCTTCTAGGCCAACCCAACCCCCTTGATCTTCAAGGAAACATCCGTTCCTCTTTACAAGGAGAAAGCACAAAACCCAGGGAGGTGAAAAGATTCTCCTAAAATCATACAGCAAGTTAGTCACCCAGATTTTCCCAAATCCTACAACAGTTCTACATCCTGGGTATGAAATCCAGAAGCCTGAAATTCTGGGTCTGGAGAGGAGAAGGTCTGGCCCAGGATGATCACAAGCGAGGGCAGCCGCCAGCGAGCTGCCTCCCCTCTGTGGCTGCAGCCCTGTGAGGAAGCCCGTACCCTGACTCCCTCCCTCAGCAGTCATTGTGCCCCATCTGTCTTGTCAGGGACCAGTGCTGGGACATCTCCAGGCTGCCTTCAATTATGAGGCAATAAATATGAGATGTGGTGCGTGATGAGCAGCCGCTTGGGCCGCCAGCTCTTCCGACACCCCTGCCTGCCTCTGCTCCAAGGAAGATTGAATTTTGTGGTGTTCATTTTTTATCTCTAGTCCATGTCAGATGGGGAGGTACAGGACACGGGCAGTGGATAATTTTATCCTTCCCCCACTGATCAGGAACAGCACCGAGATTTGGGATGTGTCATGTCCTCAAGTTGCCTGTGTCCTCAAGTGGGGCGCTCCTCCACCCCCAGAATACCAGGCCTGGTCTCCTGGGCTCCCACAGAGCAAAAGGGCTGTGAATAGCAAGGGTCCTGAGAGGGAAGACAGAGACCTGAGATCCAGCCTTGACCTTGCTGCTGATCCACTCTGTGACCTTGGGAAAGTGTCTCGAAGTGTTCTGGGAGGCCCTTCTCTATGCCAAACCCTGGTCAAAGCAAGAAGAGACCACACCAAAGAATGGGCCCTGCTCCTCCCTGACCCCACCATGGAGCTGGTATTTGGTAGACACTGGCTGTGGGTATGAAAGAGATACACTCTGAGGTGGTCTGAGGAGTCCAGGAGACAAGGCACCCAGGCGGAGCCAGACTAACACAGCGGGGGCACAAGCGACCCATGCGCACTTGGAAGGCCTGAAGGTATGGTCGGGGCGTAGGGTAGATAGACTTGGGGGAAAAAGGAGTTTTAAGCAGGAAAAATGTTAGGGTCAAATCTACATTTTTAAGCAATCTCTCTCCAAAAAGCAGATTTAGCAGTAGGAATGAGAAATGAAGGCAGGGGTCCAGTGAGTGATCTGATACCATGGTCCAGGAGAGAGAAGACACTCCTAGATCAAAACAATGACAGTGAATCCAGAAATAATAATAATCGTCTTCTTCAATGTAAAGACTACTGCCATTAAATGTTAAAATGGTACAAGTACAGTACTGTGTATTTACATCATTGTTTCTGATTCTCACAAATGATTTTAGATTATTATCCCCATTTATAAATGTGGAAATTAAGGGTAGAGTGAATTGCCCAAGTCATATAAATGGTAGAAGCAGGACTTCAACTTAGGCTATGTCCAACCAAGGCCTTTCTACTGAACTCTAGAGCTTGGAAAGGAGGGCCCAGTACCCAAAAGTCCATCAGGTCTCCATCTGATTTTTGTGATTGTTTGGATATGGAAAGCAAAGGATGGAAAGGAGTGAAGGATGAGGTACAGGCTTCTGCCCAGGCAGAGTGAGATCAAGAAAAACAGGAAGGACAGGGGCCTTTAGAGAAATAGGGGAGTTTGGTCTTCTCTACATGAATTAGAGGCAGTTGAATACCTGGGTTTGGAGCCAAGATATAATCTGAAAATACAGATTTGGAAGTTGTTGACAAACATGGTCATGTGAGAGGAAGTTGTTGACAAACACGGTCATGTGAGAGGATGTGAGACACCCAAAATGAAGGAAGGAAAGGTTTATTTCTTAGAGTTCTTGGAGGTTTCAGTCCATTCTCAGTTGACTCCAAGGCAGAGTGGCATGGCAGAGCAAACAGCAAGGTGGAAACCAGCAAGAGAGAGGAAGATACCTTCTTGCCGCCATACATCATATCCTGGCTCCTCCCCTAGGCGGGTGTAGCACTCATACCACCAATCCAAGGGCTAGACAATGAACCAATCACAAACACATAATTGCATGAGGCTTGGGGGCCACTGACACAAACCATGACAGAGGATGAAGGTCACTGGTGTGAGTGTGTACAGTGGATGGAAGAGGAAGGCAACACCACAGGAACGCCAACCCTCAGGAAATGAACACTAAAGGACAGATATGGAATAAGAGTAATATGAAGTCAGCCAAGGAGGGATGAAATTGCTTTGGGAAGGTCCCCAGTGCTGTGGAGGGGTCAGGAAGGTGAAAATTAAAACTTCAACAGAGTTTAGGAAGCAGCAGGCCACACTACTGCAGAAGCGCTCCAGGCAGTAGTCACTAGGAATCTTGGCAAAGTATCCTTCATGGGCACAGTGATGCTAAACAGTTGGAGGGGCCTACACCACCCTCCTCTCGGCCCTGAATTAGTCTTGTGCACTTGAAATGAGGAGTCCTTTGGCCCTGGCACACTAGTGACTCATATCCTCCTCTCCCAGAAATCCTGAACCATGTGAGGGAAGAAGTAGTAGAATGGGAGAGAGAGTGGAGAGATGGGAAGGGAGGAAAAGAGCAAATGGTGAGAGAGAGAGAGAGAGAGAGAGACAGAGAAGGAGAAAGAGAGAAAGAGAAACAGAAAGAAGAGGAAGAGGAAGGAGGGGAGGAATGAGGAAGAGAGGAGAAGGAAGAAAAAGAAGTGTATGCAGATTATTAGAAGGTTATGACAACTCAAAACCCACCAAAAACAAAAAGGAGACTAACTTTGGTACTGTTTTCAAAGAATTGTATGTACCAAGAAAGGTGTCACAATCCACCATGGCTGAGATATTAAAGGAGCAAAGAGGAGCAAGAACTGTTTGTACCAAGTGAAACAGAACAGCGCAGGTATGGGTCTTGGAAGGCACATTGGCTGTTGTCCTTACATTTGAATGGCACCTTGGCTGGGTATAATATTAAGAGTGCATGTAATCAGAGAAGCAAAACTCCAACTGGACAGAGAAAGCTCTGCTAAGCGCCATTGCAAATTGAGTTCTACCAGAGCACTTAATGTTTGTCTTTGCTCATTTGTTTAATCTTGATGGAAAAATTTACTACAGAACTACTAGAGCCATAAAACATTTGCAATTTGCAAAGCTAATTTTGTGTTCAATAGATTCCCTGTTGAAGGGAACAATTATTTTTCCCTGGAAATTTAGGAGCATAATCTTCATATGCTTAGGGTGGTTTAGGTGGAAGGGTTCAAGGAAGGCCAGTTTGAAAAAGGATGAAGAAGTATGGACAGAAAATACAAAACTCAAGAAACTGGGTTGTGAGAACAAAGAAGACCAATGGTAGAATAACATGGGATTGAGGACGTTTTTGTGATGGGAAAGTCATAAACATATTGAAAGCTAAGGACTCAGTGGAGACAGAAGACTAAAGAGGGGAGGGGTGATTGCTGAAAGCAGTTCCCACGGGAAGTAGGCAGGAAATGGGAGCCAGGTCCTTGAGCTGGAGGGAAGCCTGCTCCCTGACCACCGCATTACAGCACAGAGGTTAAGAGTGAGCCAGTCCGATGGCCTGGCTGTGAATCCGGATCCACCAGGACACAGAGACTTTGGTCAAGTTATTTAACCTAAAGCAGGAATTTGTGACATGGGGCTCCTGACAGTGCCTATTATGTAGACTGAGTATGAAGAGTAAACCAGCTGATACACATACCATGCCTAGAAAAGAAGTGCCTGGCCCATATTAAGTGTTTGATATAAGTTGGTTGTTAGTGGTCAACAGAAATCAGCTCTCAGCTAACTCATCTTACAAGGCTGGCAAGAAGGAGAAAGACATTGTCGTGACCTGTGGAAACTCCACTGAGAGGGAGCAATGGAGAGCTCACCTATCCGCTCTGCTTCTGCAGCAAGGATTTTGAGCTAAAGCTGAGTTCGCATCACTTCATGCTAAATCTGCTCTTCCTTCTGGTAAAAGCTCCTTCTCAAGAGACGGTTGTGACGAGCACAGGGTAGTGCACATGGAGGTGCTCAGTGAATGTCAGCTGTTCCCTTCCCGGCCACATGGACCTGGGCCCACGCCCCGAGGGAGAGCCGAGCTGAGGGTGAGAGCCGTCAGTGCCAAGTGGAGGTGTGGGATGCCATGGAGGATCTGGATGGCAAGAGCACCCACCTCAAGCCCAAGCAACCCAGGAGAGGAAGAAGAGCCAAGAAAAGTGGCAGAGGTGAGAGGAGCCCAAGACTGAGGCACCTGGTAGGAGAGAGGGGTTTCTGAGTTTCGTTCCATCCGGTTTCTCTGAGCACTTTTGTGGGTCAGGTCCCATGTGCGGCACTTTATAAACATGAGCTCATCCAACCTCCCATCCCTATCTGTACTAGGCAAAGCAACCCAGGAGCTGGTCCCTCCCCCAGATTGGTAAAGACCTTGGACTGCCCCCCCACCTCATAGTGTAGCGTGTAAACAACCCCCATACTTTGGCAAGGTCGGGTCAGAAAAACAAGCAGGGTCAGTCAGGTTCTCTCTGTATGCAGTGGGCCTGGAAGGGTAGGGAGCAAGAAGAGTAAGAAGTGACAATCATAAGAGACCCAGAGCAAGGGGGCCAAGGAGTTGAGCTGTAGCCATGAGCAGTCATGGTGAGCGCTGAAGCATGGATTGTGAGGGAGAAGAGAGACAGAGAAGAGAGGAGGGGCCAGAAGTCAGCCTAAGCGTAGTGGGGCTGATCAGATAACAAGAGACAGGGAAGGACAGAGCCACAGCCCTCTGTAGCAGTGACCCCTGCTCCCTCAGTGTTCGGGTTCCAGCCCCTCAGCTGGCCCTTGCTCAACTCTATTCTGTCTAAATGGGATCGAATGATGTTCTGTTCTTTGCAACTAAAGAACCCCAAATAAAGCCTCTTTCCGTTTTGCAGATGTGAAAACTTAAGCGCAGAGGGAAGTTAACTTGTGAAAAACCACTGAGCTAGCTAGCTAAGAGGCAAAGACGGAACTGGAATTCAAGACCCTTCTTTCTCCAGAGCCCGCTCCTCCTTCCTTAGCTCCAGAGACCAGAATCCTGCTCTATGTCCCCAGCTCTCACTCTCAGAGTCTGTTGCCCTGAGAAAGAGTCTTGTCAGGACTCTACCCCTGCCTCCTCGCCAGCAGGAGTATAGTCACATGACAGCAGAGGCCCTCCTGGCCTTTGGGGGGGGACAGCTGAACTCAAGATTAGTTCTGTCTCCCAAATCTTACTCCCTTACAGCTTATCCTGGGACCCCCAGCCCCCTAGTACCCTTTAGGCTTCCCTAAAGGAAAGAGTTGGCATTCATACAGAAAGTACCCACTGCAGGAGAACACTGAGTAGGAGCTGAGAGCTCCAGAGGATCCAGGCAAGGAGGGAGAAGAACCAAACCTCAAAAGCTGGGTGAGAACAAAGTTTTCACCAGAGTGGGTCACAGGTCTAAATAGGACCAGATAATCTCCTTGGAGCCTCCCATCTTCCTTCCTGAGACAGCACCATCGTCCCCATTTTATAACTGGGGAAGCTGAGGCGGCAGAAGATTAAATCACCTTCCCAAGGCCACCGAGGCAGTTAAGAGACAAAGCTGGAATTTCCTCTCTAGCCTCAGACTCTTAAGCCCAGGCTCCTCCTGCCACTGGGAAATCAGCTTCACAGGGACAACAGCAGTCGACCTGCTCTGCTGGGAAATGGCTGTGGGGTGGAGCACTGCTGCACCCTCTGGGTCTCTGCAGAATGAGGAGGGGTCCACACTGGATTTCTGAGCCTGCTCACCTGCTCTTGCAGGGTGGTCGCAGGCGCTCCACAGCTGGGCCGCATCCAGGCCACACCCCACTCCATCTCCTTTCCCCAATAATTAATCTGCAGCCAACAGTCCCAGCTGCAGTGCTTTCATCATCCAATTACCGGAGCTGCTGGCACAATAAATCTTGGTCACACAAATGCAGGCAAATCTGCGGCTATTTTCATGGCTATTACTGTACATAGGACGTTGGGACTCAGGTCATTTGCCTTTCTGAGGTGGAGTCCTGTCCACCACCCATCTTCCCTGCCCTCTTTCATTTCTCATTGGCAGCTGCCCCATTCCCCTCTACCTTATCATCCCCCAGTACCTGGTTCCCCTCCCTGTCCCTTTTCTAGGCCCTTTTCTGATCTTCTGACCAAGATCAGAAGACTTTGTATGACCTTGGCCAAGTCAGTTCATCTCTCTGAGTTTCAGTTTCTTCTCTTATAGAGCAGAAATGACATTAGTGACTGCATAGGGTTTTGTGAAAATTAAATAGCCCAAGTGTGGTATACACCCACTGTTGGCACTTGGAATGTTTGTCAGTGGTCTTTGTTAATTTTTTTAAGTAGCTATGTGTTTATTTTAATGTGCAGTAGGAAAAATATATCACTAATATATCAAACTTGTGGGCTTCATTGCTCAGGAGACCATGAAATGAGATCGTTACATAAAGTGTACTAAAGACAAATATTAAGAATGATGCACAGATTTGGCAAAAATCACGGAGGAGACATGTGAAGCTTGAGAAACTCTGACCTAACGGCAGTGCAATGCTTGCCTTCATAAATATCTGCTCTCTTCTCTGCCTTTCCCCACTTCCTGTAGAGGAGAATGTGGGGGTGTCAAAGGGAGAGAGCCCATCCTGCTGCCGAGCACACTTGCTGAGACCCCACACACTTGTGATGGAGTTGCCTCTGGACTCTCCTGTCATATGAGAAACTGTCCCCCAAGGCCTGTTTTACACAAGCCTTGTGCTCCATAGGCAGTGCCTCCTTCAGAGAGTCCCAAGTCTAAACTAAATGCTGTCACAGTCTGGCCAGCTATCGCAATGTTTGCTTGACAGGATGCTGAGTAGGACTTTCCCTGAGGTCTTTAATTGGCGGAATTACAGCGAGGGCTCAGACTGAGGCCAAGAGAGGCATGAAGGAGCATGTGGCCGGCCGTGCACACAAAGGATTAGGGTCGGGGAGAGGCAGTGGGCAGGGAGAAGCCAGCAGTAGCCTTGCAGAGTGCTGTATTGCTGATGAGCAGGGATTGCCACACTGGAGAGTGGACAGTATTCCTCATGGACACTGGTTGTGGTTGCTGGAATGGGAACTGTACCCTCAAATCTAGGAAGTAAGCTTGCTGAGCCAGGGACTCCCGGGCCTATCCCAGGGATGCTACCAGGCAGCACAGAGACTGGGACAAAGTTTCCTCCACCATCCCCAGGGCCAGGAATTCACTGAAGGGGTCCTTTCCAGGAGCAGTACTTATAGGGGTGAGGTGAAATAGGCCAGGAAGAATTCTCAAGAGTTCCTCCGTGTTCCTCCCTGGCTACAGCCAGCCTAGAAGAAGGCCACGGTAGTTCTTGCAGTCAAAGCGCACAGGTTAGAACAGGGGAAAGGATCCATGGGACTGGCCTGATGGCCACAGACCAGGTAAGGCCAACAAAAAGCCTTGAGTAGCTGGTGGAGACAAAGGAAAACTCAGTTGTCCAACTCTGAGCAGGGCCTTGGCAACAGAGGAGGGGAAAGGAAGATGTGACCACTGTGACGAAAGTTACACTCCTGGACTCTCATCAGAGCCCCGGCCTTGATGGAACCTTCACAGATCCCAACCATGCAGCATGCAGAACTTCCTTCTCTGTAAAGCAGCATCCCTCTTGGTGTCAGTTTCCCCTAGGAGACAACAGAGTTAATAAATGATGCCTTGGGCCAGTTTTAAAACTTCAGACAGATAGCTGATCTGTCATCAACCATAGGCATTGTGGTTTAAACTTCCAAATTGCCTGAAGGATTTGGGGAAAGATTGCCACCTGGTGGTTAATGTTGGCAGTGTCTTGGACAGAGCAGCACTGCCTAGGATCCCTCCAAACTTCTTAGAGATGCCTCAGACTTTAGACTTCTGTCCTACTATCTCCAGTCTAAATTTTCTCCTTTGTGAAAAGAGACCAGTATCATGAGTTCTCTGCTCTGTTCAGATGACCCTCTGAGGCTTGGGGACAGAGTTATGTGTCACTAGCCAACTACTTAGTCTCCCCTATTATTTTCGCACATACACACATGCATTCAATAGGTACTGTGGTGTTCATACTTGGTATCAAGTCCTAGGATGTACTCAGGCTATAGAAAGACCAAATATGGTCCCTGCCCTTGAAGAGTTCATAGGTTAGGAAAAAAACACATATTCAGCAATAGAACATTTCACACAGCATAGTCAGCGCTGAGTTGGAGGGAATGTGGAAGGTCAGAGTGCAGCCTATTCTGATTTGGAGACAGGGCAGACTCTTCAGAGGATGGGACACTCTTGGGAGAAACGGAATGGGGACACTGAATCAAGACAATGTCTTCTTCCTATTGTGAAGGAACCATTAGGTATGGGGAATGGACCAGAAGGGTAACGGAGCAGAAGGGGCAGTGAGGAGACTGACTGGTCCTGACAAGATGTGACATGCCCCCCACATTTCACACAAATTCATTCTAGATCTTCACAGCAACAAAGAGGTTAGTGCTATCACACCCACTTTACAGAGGAGGAGAGGCAGGCTCAGAGTTTAATAAAGCATCCAAGTTCTCAGCTGGTTTTAACAAGTGACTTGGGTAGGGAGAAGAAGGAAAGAGACAGATAAAGAGCTAAATCCAGAATTAGGATTTAGACCTTTTATACCCACTCTAGGCCTTCCACTTAATTCTCCAAATAACACATAATTTCACTCTATTCAATAGATGACATTATTCTAAATGTCATTTAAGGGTTTCTCTTCCTCCATCCCTGTCTTGTCATGAAAGTATGTTTTGATAATTCCTGCCCCCAGACCAGCAGTCCCATAGTCAAAGTCTGAAATCTCTTTTTTCTTTTAAAGAGGATAAAACAGAATAAAACCAATCAAAACAAACCAGTGTAAAAGATAGAAAACTTCAAAACATTACAAAATCAACAATAGTTACCATAATGCCTTTAATGTCTTCAAAATAGCTGCAGATAACTTTGAACTTAGTGAAAAATAAAACAGAACAGAGTAGAATAGAAACAATAAAAACAAAACAATATAAAGGACTTCAAAACAAGCCTATAGTAAATCCAAAATTGTTACCATAATGTCTTGCTATCTTTGAAATAGCTACTCCTGCCTTTGCCTTTGGTGTAATCAAATAATACAAAAAAGAGTAAAACCCAACCCAAAAAAAACAATGGAAATGATATGGGGCTTCCAAAATAGAATCATAGGGAATCAACAATGGCTACCACCCTCAGAAGGAGATCCCCCCTAGATGTCACACTGTGTAGCACTATCCTCTATGATCAGACCACTGACCCTAGCCCTGCAATGTTAGTGGAACACCACAGGCATCCAACTAAATTTCACCTCCATAGCTATCATCGCAGCCTGTGTTTCTCAGATAAGCCTGTCGTTTATGGTGTTGGGGGGGTTAGTACTTCTTGTTTGCCAGCCCGTGCTCCAGAAGGGGGTGGGGTCTGTCTGTCCCAGTCTGCCAGTGGTCTGCTCATGATATTGTTTTCAAGACTGAGCTTGCTTTCTGGTGTGGCTTTGTTCTCTCTACCCTGGTCTGTGAATGGCGCTGACTCATGGGGAGAGGTTGGGGCCTGTCTGTTCCTGTCCAGTGGTGGCCCACGCATGGCACTGGTTCCCAGACTGGGCTTGCTTGCTGGTGTGGCTTTGTTTTCTCTACCCTCAGTCTGCGAATGGCCCAGAAACCTCTTTTAAAAGTGGGCCATAGTCACTATAATTAAATTCATGGCAGGTGGACTGAAGGCCCTAAGTGAGAGAGACTCAGCCTGATTCACAGGTTCAGGTCAACTTCTTTCAGACATCACAAGGAGGAGAGCAAACCTGTGGCCCCAGCATCTCCTAAAGAAGCCAGGCATGGAGTCCCCAGCCAAGAACTCTCAGGCAGTCATGATTAATCTCATTTCAGCTTCGCCAAACCAAAGTTTTCCATGACCCACTCCATGCCTTGTATAAAAATGTGCCCTGTGGGCACTTTCAGCCTTGTAAGTGCATGGCTTGGGGAGTGCAGGCCCCACTTACCTTTGGCTAAGCATTTTTGTAAAGTGCAGCAAAAACAGCAGCCCTGTCCAAACACAGCCACCTACCTGAGCTTCTGAAGCAGCCTCAGCCCCCCTCAGAAGCTATACTGTGTCAGCAGTGCAGGGAAGTCCATGAGGAGTTTCCCAACTCTGACTATGACTTTGGTACAATGCCTGTGCCCTCCCACTGAAACTCCTGAAGTATGGGAATACTCACTGCCTTGGAAAACAAACACAGATTACCTACCTGCAAACCCCTCCCCACTACCTCCTACCTGTAAGTCCCTCCCCACTACATCCTAATACTACAAGGGAGCATCTTCACCTAAGTAGGAGGGCAAGCAACAACAGACTCTGCCTCCACATCCATACTCTTTTTATGTCTCCTTTCACTGTCCCTACTGCCACCACCATGCTAATCTCCAGAAGCCTCACTGTCCAGTCTTGGCACTCCAGGCCAAACGTGCTCCCCAGGGATCCGTAATATTGATAGAATGGCCGATGACAGGCTGGAGCACTCAGGCCAGTGTTCCAGAAAAGTTTCCAAGTCACAACAAAGAGCAGAGTATGATCCTGCATTACTGGAGTAGCAAAACAGCAGGTCTTCCTCCGCTTAGCACTTAGTGGCATCTCCCTGAATCCAGGTACACTTTCCTTGAGCTACCAGGGATCATTCTTTGGGTCACTTTGATATGATGATATCTCAAATCAAGAAACTGAGATCAAAAATGGCAGGTGTGACCCATCCTAGGCCCCACCCTTGATTTCACAGTTTGGGAGGATATCAGTACCAATCCTAAGCAATCACCATGCCATGGGAAAACTGAATTTCTGACCCAGAAAGGATGCTGCTGATTGGCAAACTAGGGACCTAGTTAGACTTCTATTTGGGAAACGAAGCTTGGTTCCACATGGACATTAGTGTAACAACAGCCTTTATTCCTCCATCTCATGAAGCTAGCAGAAGTGTGAGTAGGAGGTTGATGAGGCATAGATGGAGAAATGAGTATTTACAACCCAAAGAGTGATCCACAGCCCTGCAGCCTCAGCCCTACTTATTAGCTTGTTAGAAAAGCAAATTCTCAGGCTCTACCCCGGACCTAGTGAATCAGGTACTCAGGGCAGGAGAAGGTTTGAGGGAGGATGAGGGCTAGAAAACTTTAAAAAATAAACTTTTATAGGTGATTCCTATGTGTAGATAAGTTTGAAATGTACTGCTAATACAATGTCTTAGTTCAGGCTGCTATAACAAAATACCTTAGACTGTAATTTATCTCAGAAATTCATTTCTCACAGTGCTAGTGGCTGGGAAGTCCATGGCCAAGGCCAGATTTGGTAAGCAGTGAATGTTTGGTGAAGGGTTGGCTTCTGTTGAACAGATGATACCCTGCATGGCCTAAAGAGTTTAACAAACTTCCTTAGATCTTTTATAATTAGGGCACTAATCCCATTGATGAGGGCAAGCTTTCATGAGCTGATTGCCTCCCGAAAGTCCTCTATAATACTATCACCTTGGGTGTTAGATTTCAACATATGAACTTAGGAAACACATACATTCAGACTATAGTGTACCCCATGAACATGTGACAGATAATATGATTACTACAGGAGAAAATAATAATCATAGCAGCTCCCATTCTCTAGATATCTACTATGAGCTAAGTATTTTCAACTTTTATCTAAGGTTAAACATTACCTCACTTTGTCCAACAATCCTTTGAGATACTTTTATTATCTTACTTTTTACAAGAGAAAACACTATAAAGATATTTTCCCAAGTCACTCAGCATTTCCAGCACTATTTCCTTATCTGTGGTATGGGAACAGTCACACCTTACTGCTTTGGTTGTTGTGAGGATTAGTGAGAATGCGTGGAAAACGGTTCACATTACGTGGGGAGCTCAAGCTTGACCACTGGATGCAGTTCCGGAGACCAGCTCAGTGGAGAAGGGCAGAGCAGTACAACACAGCTGGCTGAGAGCCAGAACAAAGCCTGTCTCCAACCTGTGGCCCAGAATGCTACCGAGACCTGCAAGTCCTTGTGCTTCCTCCTTAGCACTAAGTCAGTTTCATCTGCTATCAAGTTCTGTGTTTACCCTCTAAGGGAACCCATGCTCTCATTTCTCAATCTATTCCTAGTTAATGACAACAAAAATCGATGTTTGGAAAGCAGCTGCTCTGAAGGCTGTGGGCATTAGAAAGTAATTCCACTAGATCTGGGTTTTTAAGGACAGAAACTAATGCAGTTCTTTTGGCTGAAATAGAAGGATAAGACGTTTGGCTTGAGAGGTAGTGAGACACATCATTACAGGGATCATCACAAGCCTCTTACCAGCTGCTGAATGCCCCTAATGAACCAAGGGCCTCATTTCTACTTCTTTGCTAGATGACAAAAACACAAATTTGGAATTAGATATGTCTTCATCACTATTTGTGTGACACTGGAATATAACATGGAACGTTGTTGAATCTAGCTTTCCTATCTCTAAAAGAGTTGTTGAATTAAGTGAATGTTTGCATGATTCAAAGCATACAGTAGATACTTTAGAAATGTTATTCACCTTGTACCCTTCTTTACTGCGCTATACTGGCTTTGTGATGGCAGAAGACAGAGATAACTCAAACTAAGTCACTTCAGACTGCTTCCTGAATGACCAGGTTGGGTCATTCTTCATAGTAAGTGAGAAAAAGCTCTAGGGCAAAGTCAGAAGGCGATTCAAAATCACCAGGCCTGTAGATGACTATCTGCTGTAGAGTGCCGCCCTAAGTGGTCTTTTTTCCTTTTGGTACTGCTATTATTAAATTCCTAGGAAGGACCAGCTCTTTCATACTCCACTTTGCTATATGGCTGTTTTATAGCAATTGGATTATGTTTTATCTATTTATGGTTTGTAAAATCTGAAACGATCAGCTCTACTAAATTTGTAATTGGTGTTTAAGGTAATTTAATCAAATTGTTTAAAAGTTAAGAGGTTTTAAAGCTTTACTGGATACTGTTACTGGGTTTTGGGGTGCTAGAGTTTCCTTCTCGATGTGGTTTCTAGGTTCTTTCCTAAACAAAGAATTGGTCAAGACAAGCACAAAATGTAGTGATATTTTACATTAAAGATATGAAAAGAAATATGTTCTGCAAGTACTTGAAGTACATTCTACCAGGTGAGAACAGACTACTGTGAAAGAGAAAGCACAGTGGCTAAGAGTTCAATTATGGCCATCTTTTGTACCTTCTACCTTAGGTTGATGTCAGGTCTAGGCCATCCTATCAAAACTGGCTTGGGTTCCCCAAAGAACTGAACTGTTCCATGTTGAGGGCTTTGGGAACTGTTCTGTGTATGTGTCCTGGAACTTTACAGTTGATAGGTCTCATGCCCACTATTGTAGTCAGGGGTTATGCAGAGAACAAATAGAATTAGGACATGGAGTTTGTAATATTATTTTTATGATGCTCACCCATAGTTAATACAAGAAAATGCAGGAAATCTATCCACATCACTAAAGACATGGAATATTTAGCCAAGGGCCTGAATCCCACAGCAATGTCCCACATGAGTTCAGATGAAGACCCACAACAATGCCTCCCACGAATCCAACTGGAGGTTTAGAGCCCACAAGAAGAACTCATGCCAGTCTCTTTTACAGATCCATGCTGGTAAGGCCCGAAGATCAGTGGTGGAAGCCAGAAAGTCTATGCCAGCGGGGTGAAGGAGCTGTACTGATAGGTTGAGAGTTCTACGCTGGAGCCAAGAAGTCACACTCACAAGACCAGGGCTGTCCTGGAAAGCACCACAGCCATCCTCAGCAACATGGAGGCCCCGAGCTCCACCTCCGACAAGCACAGTCGAGTACATGCCAGGAAGCCAGTGTGACGAGTTCATCCTGAAGACCAAGCTGCACACGTCTTCCTCTCCGGAGTCAGGAAGCAATGCTCAACATGAAGACCAAAGCTCCTCCAGGAGAACCAACGGCTCAAACAGCAACTCGTACGAGAACCCACAACGCCTCAATGCCTCAATGCCGTAATGCAACTAACATGAATAGCTTCTCCTCCTCCACATCTCTATTTATGCTGGAAACTTTCCTCAGGTGGAACATCTACATTCAGCACCCTGCTGAATGTAATCCAGCAGGCATTAAGTTGACCACCAGTTTTCAATCCATAACACCCACTTTCCAGCCAGTTTGCTAAACCCTAATCTCCTATTCTAATGTGAGTTTAATAAGTTGAACACTAAACTTGATCTAGTAGCCTTAAGTATTTGTCTCAAACCTAAATTCCCCTAGATCAGTGGATAGCAAACTTTTTAGAGCTTTCAATGATGACAAACACCCTGCTGCAGCACATGTCATAGGTTCACCACAAATGCCCCAGTTGTTAAGCAATCTAATAAAACTGCAAAAATAAATAGATCTAGAACTTTAAGTATTTATATAACTATTACAAAACTATTTTAAGAGGTAAATGAGCAGTTCTTTGAACTTTATTTTTTAAAATCATTCTGGGATTCTCAATGTTGACAAAAGACATGACCATTTGAAACCTTTGTGAAAATGAATTTAAGAAAACAGATTGACCTATCTACTAACAAAACAAAGAGTTGTCCTAAAATATTTGGCCAAATTCAGCACCCAATAGAATAAATAGAACCAACAGAAAGGTAGGTTAAAATTGGGAGTTAAATCAAATATGTCATTTAAATATTTAAGTTTTTAAATTTTCACTTTGGGGAAATTCCTTCAGCTACACTTTGAGAATAAGTTGAAGGTGTCTGAAAAGTCTAAGCCACGCAGTGACAGGCAGTGGAGCTGGAGTCAGTGGTGATGCTGTGCACCCTGGCTCCTCCACCTCAAAGCAAGTGTATACTAGCACACTATCAACCCATCATGGTAATCCTTCCCTGCTTCCCTTAACAGGTAAGTACATTCAAATGACAATATGTAAAAGTATAAAGGATTATTTTTAAAGTTTTCTGAAAGTAAAAGTTGTTACAATAAGAAATTGTCTTGAATTCATCTTGTAAAAGACATTGCACACAAACTGTATATTGGGATGATAATCATCTGTTTCCTTAACAAAAAACCAGTAGTCACCAGAATTAAGCTCTTTATTCATCATTCTTGATTCTAAGAGGGCCAGGAGTCTTCACAGTACAGAGTATTTCTAGTAGGTGGCATCACTGAGCTAAAAGACACTCAGATCATGCTGAGCCTCAGCACCTTGAAAGCCTGGAGAAGTGGCAGTCATAGTGAAATCACCCCAAGGACAGAGGGGAAACGCAAGTGAAAAAAGAACTCTACATCACTTTGCCTTTAGGCTTGGGCTTTGGGTTTTAGGACATCCAGGAAGGACCACAGGAAACCTCATTTTCAAAAAAATACTGTGACTAACAGGAAAGCAGGCCAGCACAAGCAACACTTACTTAGCACAAATGTTCAACAGGTTTTGAATGCTGTGAAACCCATAGAGGGATGCAAAATCTTCTCTGTACATCTTAATTAGCTCTAAAAAGCCAAGCATTTTTGACTCATTCATTCATTATCTTCCTCGCTCTCTACTCTGTCCTAGGCCCTATGCTGGCTACAGAGGACAAAGAGAGGAATCAGACAGTCCTTACCTTCAATAATTCAAAATGTGATAAAAAAGCATTTATTTATAGATGAATTATTGTAATTCAAGGTAAAAAGCACCAAGAAGTCAGACACATGTGGCCCTCAAAGAAACTGAGCCTAACAGAGGTCCAAGAGGGCACAGCACTGATAATGGTACATAGCAGACTATGAAAAGAAGGCTCAGGCAGCACAGAGATGGATGACACATTATTTCCTGAATAATGCAATGGGGAAAACTTGCAACCTACTGGAGAAGAGTAAGCAGCTGAATGACCAAAGCAGAGGTATCAAATCTACTGCCTCAGGCTGACCTCCTCAAAAGTGAAAAATCTCTTACCTATGCCACACCTGATGGGAGGCTCCTTCCATGATGCCCTGTTCCCCCAGTGGTAGGCCTTATGTGCTGAAAGGGGTCCAGTCTAAGAGCCCAAAAGACAGGGCAAGAGATTTCTGAGGACAAAGGACTACTCATACCTCAAGATAAAAGTCTCCTTTTTGTTTTTCTCTTACTCTTCACAGCTATTACCACCTTCCCTAACTTTTCCACACTAACCACCTGAGGGGGGTTAAAATGGACTTGGTGAGGATACCATTAGCATGAGATTGGTCCCAAGGCCATGCAGGCTTTGAGGGACTGGCAGAGTTGGAGTGCCTACACCTGTCCTTATTAGTCACTTGGAATAAGGACACGTTAAGTCAGCTTAAAGGTACAGGATTGGGACAGACCTCCTCTGCAGGCCAGACTGCAAACCTATGCAGGTCTCTTTCCCTTCCCCTGGGTTTCAGGGAACAGCTCCAACCTACTGTCATTTCTTCTTCATAGCACCTACCACCCATAATCTCTCTAGTTGGCCTCATGTCTGTGCCAAGTTCTCTCTCTGCCTAAAGGTTCCAGGACTCAAATGTGCTATACTTTTCATCACAGCTACCATTACCCATTCTTGTTCTTGCCCCTAGTCCAGTCTGCATTTCATAGGTCCCAACTCTTTTTTTTTTTTTTTTGTGGTTCTTGAAATCAGCACATAGGCTCTTTCCCTATGGTTCTATTGCTAGTTACTGAAAAGCAAACAAGGCAAGGGGGAAGGAATGAGACAGGAAAACAGAAATGGGTCATTTGTAAGTGCTTTATTAGACATCTCTGGCTTAGACATGCATGTAACCTCAACTACCTTCTTGGATTATCCTAAAGATGTCTTGATATTCTCATTCTTTTCATCTTTTATCCCTGATTATAACCTCAGCCAATTTCCTATTCCTGTCTAGTTAGGGTATAGTGCTCAAGGTTTTGCTGACCATGAGATTTCTCCTTCTCAGGAGGGGATACTCTTTAATTCTCACTTCTTCCCTAATCCTTCCCTTCTATGGGTAAAGGAACAGCTGGGCTATTCCAACATTCTGAGTAAAACAAACTTGGGGGAAACCAAGCAGTTTGGACAGACAACTGTTATGTACACTGAAAATGCAACTAAAGCAGACATTAGGAGATACTATCACCCCACCTTGTAGCCCAACATCTATAAACTATCCACCAGCAGTATTTCCCCCTCAAATTGTATCCTTTCTCTAGCTCTATAAACTGTGAGCTCCTAGGGTGCATATCCCATGGGGAGTTTTGTCCATTTTTTTTCATATATTTGTCTTAAAGATAGGGTCTAATTTATGTTTCCCAGGCTGGTCTTGAACTCCTAGACTCCAGAGATCCTCTTCTTCAGGCTCCCAAGATGCTGCATTATAGCCAAGCATTACCATGCCCACCTTGTCCAATGTTTTAAAGTCCTAACCTATGTCTTTTTTCCCAACAGAGACCATCCTCAATGGTTAAATGAATTTCAGGCTCATCTTTCATAGAGGTACTGGCATCAGAAGCAATAATCACCATTGTCAAGGCCTGTAGGCATTGAGCTTCTCATTTTTCTCCCTAGGAAATATTGTTTTCTGAAGAGGGAAGGTTGAGCTGAGCTGCAAAGCTAGAGAAAGCAAGTGACTTCACGACTCTGCTGTCTTGTTCAATTTCTCTTAGCCTGCAGAGCTCAGTTCAGGATTTAGAAGGGAAAGGATTGTTTTGTTATTAAAAAAGAACAAACCATCCAGCTCTTGCCTTGACACCTGGATGTAACTTCTTATCTAGGTGAGGAGTCATCTGAAAGAAAAGTCCTTTGATGTCCATGTGACAATCAGAGTATGCAGCAGGACTTCCTAAGCATGGAGCACACAGACACTCTGCCTTTCCTAATAATGGGAAGATGAGAAATCACGGAACCACTCTTCTTATATTAAGATGGAGCCTGAGACCCAGAAAGTTCCTGTGATATGTCCAAGGTCCTAAAGCTGGTCAACGGCAGAGCCAGGACAACGTCATGGTTCCCCAACTCCAAGTTTAATGATATTTATGATTCCATAGCTGTGGCAAATTTTTCATTTTGCTTTTTGGACAAGTGAAAAATGTTAGGAAGCAAAACATTAAATTTTTGCATTCTCTATAGACATCAGTAACCTGCTATCCTTTCTATGCAAAGTTGGGTCACTCAGCCAATTATTTAGTCTTGAATTGGCTCAAGCTCATATGAAGGCTGGTCAGTCGCCCTTCACAGATTTCAGGATCTCTTGGTCTGTAAATAGGCGGAAGGCAATCTGCTCATATTGATACTTGGTCCCACACTCAAACAAACATCCAAACAAGCCGTCTTGCCCCACAGCAGCCAGATCAGAGTAGCCAGAAGGCCCATAGTGTAAGACCCAGGGGCGAGACCAACAGTTAGTATCCAGGGGATTCTGGTTGAGGTAGATGCCCAGGTCAACTCTCCTTTTCTTATTGGTTGGGTGTGAGTACAAGAGCCACGTTTTTGATGGTACTCCAGCTCCTTCCTCCAGTTTCAATGAGCGGTCCTGCAGAGGGCTCTGCTCAATGGTGGAAGCATTTTTGTCACTAAAGTTCTGACTTCTATTTGGGATCATCAGGGGTCGGAAACTCACAACACTGCCTTGGCAGCCATGTGGGGGCTCACAAAGCTGTTGGCTCAGGGCCTGTAACTCAAAGTATTCACCACAATCACTGCTAAGAGCCTCTGCCCGACACCTGTTTGGTGTCCGGGCACTGCAGTAGAGCACAGAGTGACCAGTAGTTGTCTTGATGACTTCTGCCACTTGGCACTCCACTGTTGCCAGGGTCTGAATGAGCCTGCCATGGTGCCATGTGACCCCTAAGTCATCACTGTAGATCATCAGAGAATGAGGTCTGACTGTGCATGCCAGGGAGAAGCAAAAGAGCCGATGAGAGAAGCAGTAGGCATACGCAGGGATGACCAGCCTCCCTGACTGCAGCTGGATGCCATGGCCAGGGCCCACAGCAAATGTGGCCCAATGATTTATCTCTGGACCAATGACCTCCTCAGTCAAGTCTCTCACTTCACTCCACGAGCATCCAGCATCCTGACTGCAGATGAGGCAGAGGCGGGCAGCATTCCTGCCTGTTGTAATCTGGTGATGCTCAGTGACATGGTTCAGGACACAGATGAAAAACAGGTACACACAGCCACTCTTCTGCTCCCACACAGGACAGGGGTTCATGGTTCGATGCCCAGGTAACGTGGCTTCCATCAGTGGCTTCATGGGTTCCCACTAGACAAGGGAAAGAGAGAGGAGAAGAAAGAAAGAGAGAGAAAGAAAGGGAGTGAGCTTCTATAGGAACACACGAGTCTCATTAAAAGCATTCATATTTTTAATAGACAAGAAATGATATTAATAACTATAAATAATATCAATAATATACATTATATTAATATTAATAATAAAAATTATAAAGCTCAAGTATTCACTAAATTTTCAAATATCACAGAATCACTTACAAAGCTGGAAACAGGCAACACTACCTACTGCACATGCTGCCTCTCTATCTAGAATGTTCTTTCTCACTTTACCTGAACTTCCAAATCATCCACTAACATCTAACTCTAAAGTCATCTCCTTGGTGAAGCCTTTCATGAAACCCTGTCTCTTTCCCTAATAAGGTATAGCAATTATATAACACTGCAATTTTGTCCCTCTTAAGACTATGACCCTTTTGAAGGCAGAAACCAAATTATACAGTATCTCCACTGCATGCCACATGATAGTAGCCAAATAAAACTTTATAAAAAGAAAGATAAAGAAAAGTAAGGCAGGCAAATTAAGTTTTAGGCCAATACAGGGAAACTGAAGATTTTTTCCTTCCTGTGCTAGCCTTGTGAAGCAATTAAAAGCAGAGCTTTTGAAAGTGCAAACATAGTCAGAGATACCTAGCTCTTTATCAGTACTTGAAGACAATGGGTGAATTATTTAATCTTATTCTACTGCAATTTCTTAATCAGTTAAATGGAAAATTTAATTCATTTTGGATATATACACTTTGGAAGTCCATTTGAGGCCTCCAAGTAGTGACATTAAGTGGACAACTGGATACACTGGTTTGGAATACAGAGGAGAAGTCTCATTGGAGTTAAACTTGTAAGTTACTGTTATTGGGCCAATGAATGGCCATCACTGGTGCATTAACATCATTACAGAGAAGTTGCTGTAAAGATAAAATTAGATAATGTCCATCCAGACATATTACAAAGAAAGGCCTAATCTCCTTAATATATTTTTTTTTATTTTTTGTTTCTTTTTTCTTAGTTATCATTCTCTCTTTTTCTTTAATATATTTTAAAAACAACTGAAGAAATTGGGCAAAGGCAAGATCAGACAACACACAGAAAAAGAAAAAGAAAAAGAAAAAACATCAAAAAATAAAAATATACCTCACACATTTAAAAATGCAAGTTAAACAGGCACAGAATTTAATTTGCAAAATCATAAAGTTTGATAATATTCTGTAAGAAAAATATGAAGAAACAGGCAACCTCATATATATACAGTGGTGCATTGGTTGATGAATGCTTTTGTTTGTAAACAACTTGGTTCACAAGTAGAAGCATTTGGCAAGATTTTGATTTTGTTTGTGAACTCGCATCAGGTGATGAACACAACCACGGCCACCTTTGTTGCACAAATGCAAATGTGGCCATCTTTTTCAGAATTGTGGAATGAGTTAAGTTCATGGGCCAAGGTACTATTGTATATATAGTTGGAGTGCAAATAGGTAAACCCTTATGTAGGACAAGTCAAAATTACAGATACATTTATTCTTTCCCAGCATGCCCAATTCAGAAAATTTAACCTAAAATATACCTGCTCATCAATATATATGAGTATTCACTGGTGAGCTAAATAAACCTCTTTTCTTTGTAATGTAAAAAAATCACTATAGCTTTTCTTATAACAGTAAAATATTGCAAACATCTCAAATATTAACCAGGGAACTGGTTAAGAAATATACAATCCATCAGTAGAAGTGGGGCAGGGGGCTTTTTACCACCTATATTGATAAAGAATGATTTCCAAAAAATATTGTTAAATGAACAAACCAAAATACAGAACACTGCATGTACTATGCAACTTTTGCATATGAAATGAAGAAAAAGACTTCTAATTCCACTACACTAAGTAATTGGGCACAACCCATTTGCTCGTA
This sequence comes from Hydrochoerus hydrochaeris, assembly GCA_004027455.1. NCBI lineage: Eukaryota > Metazoa > Chordata > Mammalia > Rodentia > Hydrochaeridae > Hydrochoerus > Hydrochoerus hydrochaeris. Next base: position 50,242 of record PVLA01010043.1, read on the forward strand.
ACTAGAAAAGGTAGACAAAACATAAAAACAAAACCAAAAGCACCTGTTTGAAAAGACCAGAGAACAAATAAGGCAATGGTAAATTACAAGCTAAGAAAGTTCATTGAAGACCACTAGGTACTTCATGTCCCTGTGCATTTAGGATTATTCCTATTATTCCCAAAGATGTAACTGAAAGGCTGATGAGGGCAAAATCCTAGCTATAAGAATGAAACTGAACCAAATCAATCTTCATGACCACCACTCTAGAAAACTGGCTGACGTTCGTCATCTTTTGAAGTGAAACATACATGTACCATATGACCCAGTAATTCCACTCCTGGAGAGATACCTAATAAAAATACATGCCCACAATACTAAGAAACATATACAAGAATATTCATAGCAGTGTTATGTAACCTCATAATAGCTAACTCAACAGTAGAATGTATCATTTAATTGTGGTGTATTCATACAATGTAATACTACATAATAACAAAAATAAGTAAACTACAACTGCATGCAACAATTGGATAAATCTCAAGACTACAATATTGAACAAGACATAAAAAATACAGCTTAGGTGGGCATGGTAGTGCATGCCTATAATCCCAGTACTCAGGAAGGCTGGCATGGGAGGTCAAAGTGCTGACTCAGCCTAAGCAGTTTAGGAATTTAGCACAGTCTCAAAAATAAAACACGGGCCAGAGATTTAGCTCAGTAGTGTAAGCACCTGTCTGGCAAGTGCAAGGTCGTGAGTTCAATCCCTGGTACCAAAAACAAAACAAAACAAAACAAAACAAAATGTAGGTCAGGCATGGTGGTACATGCCTGTAATCCCAGCCCTTAGGAGGCTGAGGCAGGAGGATCACTGGGAGTTTGAGGCCAGCCTGGGCTACAAAGTGAGTTCAAGATGAGCCTGAACTACAGGAAGAGACCCTGTCTCAAAGCAAACAAAAGAAGCATTAAGATAAGCTATGTGTGTGTACTAACTCCCCACAAGAAATGTAAACATTATATAAGGTAAATGTGTACTAAAAAACAAACCAAAAAATACCAAAACTGGTCTAGATCTGATCTTTAAACTCTCAAAACAAACTGGAGGGTGGTGCCAAAGAAACATAAAAATTACAATACTGTACCTTTAACAGGGCCCTCCAAAGAAACTTTACAGAAGAAACAGCTGTGGTTTCAAAAGGGCAGTTTCCCCTAGTTGTGTTTTTAGGACAAAGACGTTAATGTAGAGTCTTTCAAAACTAAAACCTTAGTATTCAGGTTTAAATGAAGTGTTGACACTTCCCAACAAATAAGTGGGTACTCAGTTTCTAAAAGGTTCACCATCACTGCCCCAGTAACTCTAACACAGAAGGCCTAAAGGGATCGTACTGTGACTGCAGCTATTCCAAAGATTAAGGTATTTAATCCGGGGAATGTGGTCCCTTCAGGCCAGATTACCAACCACAGATCCTTGGAAAACAGGCCTTCATTTCCCAGGTGCAAAAGAGACAAGGCCTCAAACTCAGCTTTACATTAAGGAGGGATAATAAATGATCCTGTTGAACAATTTCCAGCTTTTGTCTCTCTCCCCTTCTGACTCTAGTTGGTGTAATGTATTATAAAAGATCTCTGTTATAATTCACCTGAAAAGTGCTATGATACCCCCTAGGGAAAGTTCTGACCAGTCTATGTATAGATGTAAACTTAAAACTATAAAAAGGGTTATTATAACTCGGCACAGCCAATACATCTAAGTGCACGCTGATTTAAAAGTGATTGCTTCATATGTTATATTTTCTTGTTTCTTAATCTGTTTTAATAAGTGGTTAAAATACCTGCAGCTGCTTCATTGAAGATTTTGAGGTCATATCTACTTCATTTTTCCTTTTTATTTTTGTCCTTATAAACTTCTGACTTTTTTGAGATTTTCCATAGAAAACCAGTTGTACAGGATTTTAGTGGAGTCAAACTCACCTAAAAAAATTGGAAGGTTAAAAAAAACTGCTAGACTCAAGTTTTAAATACGACGTACAGGTAAAAACTTTAATGTTTGATAACATAAAGGTTATATATGATTAGGCTAATGTGTTTCTATGTATTAAATTTCAGATTCATGTTCTATTTTAATTGGCTTATACAGAAATAGACACTTATTCTAGTGTGCTAGCCTTAATGTTTTTTATTCGCATGGCTTAACAGTAAACTAATTTAAATTGGTTGTTGCTGGGTGTGGTAGCATAGTACTCAGGAGGCTGAGGCAGGAGGATCACCTGGAGTTTGAGACCAGCATGACTACACAGTGAGTTCAAGGCCACTCTAAATTACACAGCAAGACCCCATCTCAAAAACATTAATTTAGGGCTGGAGGTTTAGCTCAGCCACACAAGTGCCTGCTTAGCAAGTGCATGGTCCTGAGTTTGATCCCCGGTACCAAAAAAATTTTTTTTAATTTTAAAAAACATTAATTTAAATTAGTTGATAAAAGAAGATTAAAAATGTCATTTTAAAACTTACTGACATTGTTTTGTCCAGGTTGTTAGACAATGAAGATAAAATTTTTAAAAACTGATTTTGTAAGTACAACGTCTATTGTTTTCTATGTATAATAATAACTTGAGAGTTTTCCTAGGTTAAAGATAACATATACAATTTAAAAGTGTTAACTAGAGCTGGGGGGTTAGCTCTGCAGTGTGAGTGCCTGCTTGGCAAATGCAAGGTCGTGAGTTAAATTCTGGAGCAAAAAAAAAAAAAAAAAAAAACCAGTGTTAACTACTATGATTTTGTTCTCACCAGGCGTCTAAAGTAACTGTTAAATAAATAAGTGAGGGCCCTTGTTTCTAAGGAACTACGGGAGAAAATTCCCCTTGGCGGCTGAAAAAGCACCTGCCTGAACCAATTTGCTTACGTGTTCTCCACTAAAGGGTACCTTCTCCAATTTTTCTCCAGAGTTGTATTAAGCCCCACCCCAACAAATGTTATAAAAAATTATTACATACACATTTACATGTATAATTATATTGGAAATAATTAAGACTTAAGCTTTCTATGTCTAAAACAATAAGGTTTTCTAAGATATTAAAATGCTTTTGGTTACTTAACCAATTGAGTTTTAAGAGTTAAACATTATTTAAACATAGATTTGTAAAATATTTTCAATAATCATCATATAACTGGCTAAATGAACATTTATCCTAACTTATGATACAATCTTTATATCTGGAACTAGACATATATGTATATGTATAGATATATATATATGTATGTACACAAAAAATAAATGCATTTTAAGCTTTAAAGTTTATAAGATGTAGCTAATACAAACTGTGCTGCTATAAACATGGGTGCACATGTGTTGCTATGGTATGATGCTTTTAATTCTTTTGGGAAAATACTAAGAATAGATAGGTCAATGAGACCTCTACTACTACCTCTATTACTCTGCCATAGAGAAGAGTAAACTTGAGACATTTATTGCTAAATGGATGGACCTTGAGACCATATTTTTAAGTGAAATAAATCAAACACACATGTAAATATCACATTGCCTTACTGGTGTGAGAAACTGAAGGTATAAATAAGAACTAAATTGTACAAGAGATATGGTGAAATGGGAAGAAATGCTCAAAAGGAATAGGGAACCAGGAGGAGGGAAAGAGAAAGGAAGAGAAGAGGAAAAAAATGAGAAAAGAAGGATAAAATGGAAACAAAGCTTTTTAAGTAAGGAGGGGAATGGGGGTTAAAGGGAGTGGAGGGGAATAGGAAGAAAAAAAGACAAAACAAGGTATATTATGGACAGATGCAAATTCCCTAAGATGAATGTGATCATTGTATATATCTAAATTGTACCAATAAACTTAATGAAATTAAAAAATAATTCTAAAATTATAATTTTAAAAGTTTATAGATTTAAGATTATGTAAGTTTAATACATACAAATTAATAAGTAAGTGTTCTCTTTTACATAATATACACTTGCACCTAGATTTTAGACATATAAAATGATCAAAATTTTTGACATCTCTAAATTTGGTCCTGCCATTTAAGTCAGTCTGTATCTATTGACTTTCATTAAACATTGTTATTGTAAAATACGATACACTTGTATGCTGGGTAATAAGTTTATTCATGATCAGTAACACTGTTTCCTAAACTTCTAAAATATCTAAAGATGTTTTTTAATTCTTGTCAGTACAGTTATACCATAAAATCTGTTTAAGGAATCTAAATTGTGCCTTAAGAGTAAAAACTAAATAAATAGATTTCTGTATAGCTGTGACGCTAATTATTGGTAACCTCAAAGCACCATATATTTAATATATATGTGTTTCCCAAGTATACAAGCCTTAGACAATACAAAACTTAGAAAAACATCTTATCATTCTGATAACTTCCAGACTAAAATTGTTTTGGTAGTATACTTTTCAGGCTTATGTTCATATGACTGTTATATAGTTATAACTGTTAGATGTACCCAAACACTAACCAGTCCAAATAATGTCAATCTAATGATTAGATATTAGACATTAATAACCTATAATGTGCATCTATAAACAAGTGCCTTCTACTTAAGACACTTTACTAAAAGATCAATTTAAGTAAGGGTTTACATCATTTAATATCTTATAATTAAACAACATAACCAACTGATAAAATAAAACTTCAAATGTATTTCAAATAATAACAAAAACTTAATGATTCCAATATAATAATGTCATCATAATTCTTATGGTAAGATACTGTATCTGACCTTGATTTCAAATTTTCCCTATAAGACTTTGTAACTTATATGTTAACATTCTACATACAGGAATTTGACTTCTAAGACCGCGATTCATAAAAGAGATAGTTGTTCTCTGGTCGTTCTTTATATTTCCAAGTATTCAAAATCCAGGTAAGATTATGATAGCTAAACCTACTGTTCCCACTTCAGTACTGGTGACTGACCTTCTGGGTATTCAATAACTGAGGCTTAAAGACCAAAGCTAAAAAAAGGTAACTGGGTTAAGAGGGCAGCCAATATTTTGGCCCTAGTCCTCTACAGTAAGCCAGGACCCAAGACATGAGAGGATCCCTCTAAGTATCTTACAACTCCAGTAAGTCACCCAACCTCTTGAGAGATTGTTGCATCCCAGAGGAAAGGAGTCATCCACTGTACATCATGCTAAAAGGAGAGCCACTAAAAAGAAAAAGTCTCCCATGCTTCCAATGGAAGTCATATGCTCAAGACCATGACCCTTCCTGCCGGGTGACACTGATCAAACAAAGATTTAAAAGCTCTGTACATGGCCCCAAAAGTAATCCCTTAGGAGCCTTAACTGACTTTGAAATATGTGAAGAGAAAGGTTAATTTTAATTAACACAGCCTCACTTTAACTTGGTCCTAAACACTCCACAGAAAAGTATAACCAAAAGGATATATAAAGAGAATAATAGGAATACAGGCTAGATATAAAAAGGGGGGGCTCCAAATACTACACTGACTTGCTGAAAATCTCCAGCCACACCTGCAATTTATCCCTACTATGGTTCAATAACACCAAAAGAGTCACATGATTCAGTAGCCACAGCTGGGTTTTGTTTTTAACTTCGGAGAGTGTTTATTGGAAAAAGGAAGAAAAAAGTACTTGGTGTATACCCATTAAGAGATACAAAAGTCTTTAAATTCCTTAACTGAAATAGTCCTTCAAAACCAGAAACCCTGATCTTCTTTTGACCAAAACTGGAGGCACGTGTGCACTGATACATGAAACTTGTTGTCTTTGGATAAATAATTCACACTAAGTAGAAGACCTTAAAACCATAAGGGGAAAAAAATCCAATTTATGGATAACGTCCACAACAGGCATAGGACCCAGTTAGTTACAATCCCTACTCCAACCCCTTAATAGTGTCTGGACCTGACTCCTTTCCTTAATAATAATGTCTTCTCATTCTGGGTTTACATTGAACTGTATGATCTTAATCTCTTGGAAAACTTGTTTCTTCTCATTTAGAGACTGTCAGACTCCAAATGGTCACCCAGACAGAGCCAATGATAAATGTGTTTTACTTAAGTCCACTAGATTGACCCTCTGAAGAGTCCATAATTGCCAACTCTCCCAATATGCCTTCTACCAAAGTCACCTTAGATTAGTGCTCTAAAGAAAATCTCTGCCAGCCCCTTGCACTGACCCCTCCCAGCAAAAAGCAGCTAGATGAAAATAAATCTTCACCCATCTTCCCTAACACCAGTAGAAATTCTTCATGGCGGTGGGGGGGGGGCACCAACTCTAATAGGGTGCACCTAAGATAAAATCAGCAAAATTTTTAAAAAACACACACATTGAGTTAAGAACTAATTCAAGAAGCTAATTTAACCAATTCCAGCAGTTAAATTAGCATAGTCCAGTGGTTGAGCACTTGCCTGGCATGTTGAGAGGCCCTGGCTTCAATCTCCAGCACCACAAAAACAAAACAAAAAGAAATGTGAAAGGGCCAGGGATTTGGCTCAGTGGCATAAGCACCTGTCCAGCAAGCACGAGGTGGTGAGTTCAATCCTCAGTACCAAAAAAAAAAAAAAAAAAAAAGTGAAACACAAAGAAAAATATAAAAAGATAAGAATGTAGAGATAAGAACATTTTATCATAGCACTCACTAAGTTAAAAGCTAATTCAGGCCAGGGGTTTAG
>PVLA01010043.1:56984-68085 GCA_004027455.1 Hydrochoerus hydrochaeris
AAAAAAAAAAAAAAAAAAAAAAAAAAAAAAAAAAAAAAAAAAAAAAAAAAAAAAAAAAAAAAAAAAAAAAAAAAAAAAAAAAAAAGAACTAATTCAATCAGCAAGTTAAACTTAGAAATATAAAACACAAGGATAAAAGATTAAAGGTTAAGATAAGAATGGAGAGCTGGGGATATACTCAGCAGCATAAGTACCTACCTAGCAAGTGCAAGATCCTGAATTTAATTCCTGGTACCAAAAAAAAGGGGGGGGGGGTAAAAATGGAGAAATAATACTCTTTCTTCTCAAGCAGAAGGTTCTTAGCCAAAGTATGTTAAATTACCAGCTCTTCCCTAATTTCTAGGCTGGACCTAGAGGAACTGAGAAATGTAGGGTACCCAGCCAAGCATCCAAGTAAATGACTTTTTAATCATTTTTTTAAAACTCTATGAATCCTGCTGTGCTCTGCTTATCTATATATGAGCAGGACAAAAAAGGCAATTTGGACTTTCATCTAGAATCCCCTATGTGGTTTTTTGGTGTGTTTTTCTTTGTTTTTTGGTTTATTTTATTTTATTTTTTTTAGAATCCTCTCTTAATGGGTATACACAAAGTACTTTTTTATTGCTTTTTCCAATAAACACTCTCTGAAGTTAAAAACAAAAATGGCTACTGAATCATGTGATTGATGAACAATGTGATAATGCAACAGGTGTAGTCTGATTTTTTTTTTATAAGCTAAAAGGAAAGGAGGGAAATGAAAAAAAGAGAAGAGGGGAGAGGAGGTGAAGAGAGGGGAGAAAAGGGCAAGCTTCCCACTGGTGTGGTAGAAAGTAAGGCAACATGACCAGAGTTAACACTTGTCCAACAGATAATGAAATAGCTAGAACTCTAAGCTCCACTGGACTACGAGGATAGAGCTGTATGGAGGTCACTGGCAAGCAGGAGTCTGGTCTTAGGAAGACACAGCGACTCAGTGAGATTAAGACAAAAGAACAGAGACTTAAAATTCCAAAAAGTTGAAAAAAAAAAAAAACAACTCCAGTGCTCCGGGGTTTAGCTTAGTTGGCTAAGGCCCTACTCTGTCAATGTGAGGTTGTGAGTTCCATCCCAGAGGCAAAAAAAAAAAAAGGACTATAAAAAAACTCCTATAGGGAAATATGAGCCGGTGTCATTGAAAGGAAGGACAGGGGTTGCTGGAAAACACATGTTCAGCAGAATAACATTTGTACCATAACAGAATCGGGCATCTGTTCAATGGTGAGATTTCAGGTATCTGTAGGTAGAAAAGCAGAGCAGACTGGGGACTACCTATTATAAAAAGATGAACAGATACACAGCTATATATATTTTTATAAGACTCTCAAAATCATTGTCTCATTGGATCTTCACTTCAACCAGCTCTGGAAATAAAGCAGGTAATATATGAGGTCTAAAATAACTGTAGCTTCCAGGCCTAAAGAGCAGCGACCACATTTCCCCACCAAAATTTCAGTAAAAATGTTCTACATAAGGGCAAGTGGCCAATCCTAGTTCCATCACATGCTACTTATGTGCCCAAAGCAAGTCACTTCAATTACCTGGCCTAATTTCTCCTGTAAAATGGAGATAATAATATGTACCTCACATAAAGCTCTTTGTAATACTAAGAATATGGTTGTTTCTGTTACTTCCTCTCTGTTATCTATTAAATGTGGTCTTAAAACAAGTTACTTTCTGGAGCACCATGATGAGCCTGAGACTGAGTCTGAAGGCTCCCGACTTCTGCTGCTGTATCATAATTACACAACCTTGAGCAAACAACGACCTCTTTGATCCTCAGGTTCCTCACAGGAAAGATATGACTGACAACAGTACTTGTGATATAGAATGGCTGTGAAGATTCAATGTGCACTAGCACACAACATTTAGTGAGTCTGTTTTTGCTGTTTTTTCCTCCGCTCCCACACAAGGCTTTTCCGGCACAGATGGAAAAAATGCACTAACAATATAAAGACAAAGTGAGGCCCAGGCCAAGATCTGGGATGAATCACCTGTACTGAGTGTCCAATCCTCAACCCTCGCCTCAGCACCAAATGGAGAGCATCCTCGTCCCTGCTTGTGGAACGCTTCTCTGCAAAGGCCAAGAAGGTGCGGGTAGGGTGCATGTACAGCAGGGCTGGGATCCGGTAAGTAATCCCACTCCTGTCTTCCTGCTGGAACAGAGGGCTGTTGAAGGAGCATGATGTCACCTCTTCCATGACTTCTGCAAGACAGGAGGCAACTCAGTGTGTACCCATACCGAAGCGCTGGCCTGCAAACAAGTTCTCTATCATTCCATGTCTGGAGGGCACACGAGAAACACAAATGTACTCATATGTTAATTTTTTCATACAAAGGAAATTATCATAGTCTCAACAGCTATCTGCAGTCTCATTTAACAACACTAATCTCCAGACTCTGGAGGAATATATAGCCTGTGTCCTGCATATGCTTCTGCTTAGCATGCAGGAGTCAGTAGGTAATCTTCGCCCCCGGTCTAACCTGTCAGAGACTGTACACTCAACAGAAGATTTAGATTTTCAACAAATCTAGTCTCATGCAGAGATCTTTGCTCCAAGTACATGTGGACCTGTAGCTCTCTTGTATAAAAGCAAGCTTGCTGCGACAGCAAGCTTACTGAAACCCAACCTTTTAGGTGAGACCAGCAAACATCTAGGGCAGGTAGGGACAGATCAAGGGTTGAACTACTCTGGTTTTCAGTTTGTTTTTAGTTTCAAGGCCACTAAGTAGCAAAACTTGCATCAAGAACCAGGTGTCCAAAATTCCACCTCAAGTTTTTTGCAACCACAGTCCCCTTCTGTAATAACTGGAGATTTCTTACTCATACAGTCCTAATCTATGTTTATGTTTCTTACTCATACAGTCCTAATGTAGGTTTATGTTTACAGCTAGAAGGAAGTAATTAAAATAGAATAACTAAGAATACTCCCTATGTCATCTAGCCAGTGGGTGGCTCTGAGTCAACACTCCAAAGCATGTCTAAGTTTAAATGGTGCGGCTCACCCTGCTCCACTGGCCCAGAGCCCCGCTAGTGGGGAGGTCTCCCAGCCCCACTCACCCGCGTGGGCCTCCGGGTCCCCGGCGTCCCTCGAGGCTAAGCTGGGCGCGAGGCGCTGTTCCATTGGGAGGGGAGGGGTCCTCGGTCTCGGGAACCCAAGCCCGGCAGAATAACCGGCACCAGAGCTGGGGAGACCGAGATAGCTGGGAGGAACAGGAAGCGACGTTAACTGAAGACACGGAGGCAAACCCCGAGAAGTCAAGACCGTACCGCTGGCCGCAAAGTAGCGGCAGACACCTGGAGACAGGCCAGGGATCAAAAGTCACGTCAGGGAGCAGGCGGGAACCGCTGCGAGCACGCCGATTGGGAACTAAAACCAACCTCGGGCCACCAGGCGGGGCCTCCTGCCCCAGATACTCGCCAGGGCCAGGCCCCGCCTCCTCGCCCGCGCCCGCCCCTCCCACGCGGTCCCCAAGCGCAGGTTCCCAAAGCCAAGCTCTTCTTTGATTCTTTGGCCTGTTAGCAGGTATCAGCGCCTAAAACTTCCCCGGATAAGCTGGGAGAAGAGCAAAGGTTCCGGGGGCTCTAAAAGGACTGCAAAAAGGATCGAAACCCCTTGTGCTTTGGGCATCTCTGTTGCTAAATACATAAATACAATTTTTGAAAATAAAAATTATATAAAATTTCACCGAGTCCATTCTCTGTGTCACAGTCATGACAACTAAGAAGCACAAACACACCACCACCACCACCCCCGCGCAAGACCCCCACCTGGATAAGCCCAGACAGCTCCTAGAAGTGGTGGCATGGAAATTTTAAAAAATGAAAGACAGATAACAGGAAACAGGGAGATAAGACTTTTTTGCAAATGGGAAGGAGACCAATATGTAGATGGAGAGAGTAGGGAGGGAGGAAAGTGAAAGGACTGTAAGAAGAATTAAAATGTTGTGTATGTTTACCAACTCCCCAAAAGAATGTAATATTTACTACAGACACGTACTAATAAAAACGAAATTTACACAAGGATACTATCAGAAACTCAGTAGCAATGAGCCCCCTAAATGCTATTTTCTCCTAAAATGAACCACGATTCAGTAAGAAAATAACCGATTGCACATCTGTTAGACTAAATCGAGGTGCAACTGAGACTACTGAGACGGGCAAAGTTAAAGCAATGTACCAGGACTTTATTGCCAACGGCGAGGTCGGGCAAGGGCAAAAAGACCGTTGGCCCTGAGCAAGGGATGAGGGCATTTTTTTATAACGGAGCTTAGGTACGGGGCGGCGGGGGGGGGGAGATTGCTGGGGGGGTGCGTTTGCAAAATTTTGGGTCGCTGAATAGGGGGCCTAAGGCAAGGTGATAGGGTTGATATAGGAGGTGCTGAAAGGCACAGCATGTCTCTTGTGGTTTTTCATAGAACCAGCTCTTTGCAGGTTGAGCTGTGTGGGGACAGCTACTGGCTTCCTGTTGAACGCCATGCCTCTGTAGGTGCAAATAACAGACCTGTTTGGGGGGAGTTTGTCTCTCCTTGTTGGGCAGGGGTCTAGTTCAGAGATCTGACAACATCTAGGGAAGAAATTGTACGAGACACAGTATCTTGTCCTACCAGAAAACAAGGAAGCTATGAAAGAATATTTGGGTCATGTTGCAAAAGCCAACTAAAAGATGATCCCACTGGCCAAATATGAAAAATTTTAAGCCTCAGAAAGAAAAATTTCTGAAAAGAATTAAACTAATTGCTAAAATCCATGGGTTTATAATTGACATATGAAGGGGGCAAATCTCTTAGGCTACTCAGAGATTGCCAAGGAAACAAGTTTCTGTTCTAATTTTCCTATACATAATATATTTCAGGGTAACTAGTTGACAGGAGAGAATTCTCCTTTATAAAACAAACAACTAAAATGTGCAATAAAAATTGCACAGCTTCCACTTGGAAATCTTGTCAAAAAATCAAATTTGAAGCTGGGTGTGGTGGAACATGCCTGTAATCTCAGTACTTGGGAGGTTGAGGCACCAGAATTGTTTGGAGGCCAGTGTGAACTACAGAGCAAGACCCTGTCAAAAAAAAAAAAAAAGAATCAAAACCTGAAACAGTAGATGTTAGACAACGTCATCCAGATACAATCAGCCAAACCTATAACCTCGGAAGTTCTACAAGAAAAATGATATGGTTTCTTAACAAATGGCAAGAGATAAAAAAGAGACAGGAGAACGTATATATTAGAACTAAAAACAAGTAAAATAAAAATTGTGAGCCTTGATTGGATCCTAGTTTGAATAAATCAACCCTATAAAGACACTGAGACAATCAATGCAATTTTATACAGATCTGATATTAGGTGATATTCAATAGTTGTTTATTTTTTAGGAATAATAGTGGCATTATGTTTTAAGAAAATATTCCCAAGTAACAAAAAACACCAAGTCCCCAGATCTTTGTTTCTAACATTATCCTTTGATGAAAGGAAATGAGACTCCTCAGAAAAATAGTTGATTTGGAGCTGAGACAGGGAAAAATAAAGAGAAGTGTGGGACATCTTGTGGTGCCATAAGTAAGAAGGATCTGCCAAAAGAATAGAGCTGTCTTACACAGGAGCTTCTAGTAAATGGATGGAAAATATCAGTAGTACAAGATTATAACCCATAGAATAAAATAAAAACCAAACCCATATGCTATAATGATTGAATAAATAAATCAAGGAATAAATAAATCTATCCAAACAATAGAATTCCAATTAATAAATGTAGGAGGAAATAGAAAACACCATTAGCCTCCTTTTAAATGCTGGCAAAAGGACTTCATCCTAACAAGATGATGCAGAACATATAATTAATATTTCTAAAGTACTATAATGACTCAATCATTTTTCAATGCTTCATTTTTAATCTGAGGCTCTGCCATCAAGATGAGTCAATTCTGCCTCCCTGGCATGATGGGCACCAGGACACATTTTCCGATCATCCTTCAATGAAGGCATGTGACCACAGTTATAGGGAGGCTTCTAGGACAATCGCCAGCTGTCACAACCTTCAGGGATTGTCTCAGCTGCAGCAGCTATCCCACCCAAGGTCATGCTCTTTCACAGGTTGGCAATGTTAGTGGTTCTTCAACAGTAAAGTAATGAAACAGTGTGAAAACATAAAGTTCTGCCCACCCCATACAGTGAGTTAAAGTTGTCATAGGCCTGCATCATACCTCACCTTCCTCTAAATTTGCTTACCCTCCTTTCCACAGCGCTGGCAGTATTTTTTAATGGAAAAAAAATAAAACAAAATTTCATCACAAAATAATAGGAGAGTAACAATAGTTAGCACATTGCATATTGTTAACTTCAAAGTAGTTATTCAGAGTACAAGATATGGGCATAAAAAATTCTCCAAACGATATTAGCACAAACCTTTCTTTTTAATGAACTAAGAGAAGCTAGTACTATGACTAAGTTGTATTTTTTTCTTTCCCTTCTTTCTTTTCCCCCTTCCCTCATCCTAGTTCCTCTTTCCTTTTGCACAGTTTCTTCCCTTCTCACAGTATACATTTTGGATCTTCTTTACTCTTTCAGTTTCTAACATCAGGAAGACAATACAATGTTTACACATGAGAGTCTGATTTATTTCACTTGTGAATATAGTCTCAAGTTGCATCCATTTACCTAGATATGGCTCAAGTTTATCCTTCTTCAAGGCTGAGTAGTACCCCCTTGTATAAAAAGACCATGTATTTTTTATCCATTCCTTGGTTGATGGGCATTTGGGTTGTTTGATTAAGCTATTACAAATTGCACTGCAATAAAACATAGGTGCACATATAGTGCTGTGGTATGCTGTTTTTAATTCTTCTGGAAAGATATCCAGAAAGGGAATAGCTTGGTCAAATGGGACCTCTAATCCTAGTTTTTTGAGGCATCTCCATAACTGATTTCCACAGTGGCTGCTCCAGTCTACACTCTCACCAACAATGGAGAATGGTTCCTTTTTACTCACAGCCCCCCTAGTATTTATTATTTGTTGATTTCTTCATAATAGCTATTCTTTCTAAGCAAGATGGAATCTCAATGTTGTTTTAATTTGTGTCTCTCAAATGATCAATGATGTAGAATATTTTTTTCATATATTTATTTGGTGTTTGTAGTTCTTCATCGGAGAAGTATGTATTCATCTCAGATGCCCATTTTTTATTGGGTCTTTGAATTCGGGAGGTCTGGGTTTTTTTTTTCAGTTCTTTATATATTCTAGCTATAAGCCCTTTGTCTGAGGGACAACTGGCATGGCAATATTTTAAACACCTTGCCAAACTCCATCCAGCATCTTCTTCCTGATAAACTCAACCTGAAATACCTGAATGATAACAGAGTTACCTGTAAGCTAATTACAAATCCTTAATTACATTTTGTAGAGTCAGAGAACTGGTTTGGGTACCTAGTTAACATATCATAGGCCTGCTAAGAACAGTAAGTATAGGGTGATCTAGCTAATTCTTTCTGCTGGTAGGTGGGCTATTCTATCACAACTTGATTGTAAGAGATTTCAGACTGTCATTTTACATCTAATGCACAAAACTAACGGAGTTTGCAATCACCTATGATATGCATTCTAAAGATCACAGATGAAATAGAAAGAGGTTTTTCTGCAAGTTTCTAATTCATTGCTACATTTCAAATATACATAATGTGCCATGTTAGAACTTGGAGCACTGGGAAAACAAGCAGCCAGCTAGCCGCTCTGGTAAGTGGCTATGGCCTCCCAAGCCATAGCTGCTCCAGGGTGAGAAACATCCGCATTTCCTGAGATCCACGCCATGTTGGAACTTGGGGCACTGGGAAAACAAGCAGCCAGCTCACTGCTCTGGTAAGCGGTTGTGAGCCTACTGGCATGCGGGCTAAGAATTAAGCTTACACACACATACCCGTTAGCAAGTGAGAGCCAGAGATCCGAGCATCTCTTGCAAGTTTGACTACATGCAATATAGCAAATAAGGGGGATTTCCTTCTGCCATCTCGTTGAAGGCAAATATTTTTATCACTGTTTTGTTCTGTTCTGATTAATGGTATTTCTCTATTCAATATTCTGTCTTTATAAGTTCAGTATTTCCTTCGATTTTTTGCTGTACCTGATTAAAGGAATAACTATTGTGAAGAAAACGAGATATACTATTGTACCTATTGCTGTTTTCCTGGTAATCTCCTGTGAAGTTCTGTACCAATTTCACTACACTGTCTTAACTGGCTTTGTCCCATCTTGTTCTGCTGTATTTTACTACCTTTGAAATAAAATAAATAAATATAAAATAAAAATAAAAAATAAAACAGTAAATAACAACAAAACAGATCAGTAAGGTACTGAGCAAGCTGCAACATAATATAACTAAACAGATAATGGATTTAAAAAGCAAAAGGAGGAAAAGAAAGTGCTCTAAAGGATATAACTGCATGTATATTTAAGTGTGCAGGATTGATAACCATGTTGCTAAGTTTTTATTGGATGTTGAACAGAACTGTTTGCAGCCTCATTGTTTGAATATCCGCTTTCTACACTTTAATTTTGTAACTTGAACAACTATATCTAAGAAAACAATATGTAATGTATCAACTAGTGATTTCTTACTGTTTACTTTTTTTTTGGAAATTCTGTATTGTTTCTACCCTTTTTTCTGTTTTGCTTTTTTTTCTCTTTAAATAAAATTTAAAAACAAAAAAAAGAAATAGAAAGGAAAGGGAACTCCCTGGAAAATAGCTGCTTTTTACTATCTTGAAATGGTAATGGAAAACAGTATTCCAGGCAACAGGAACACAGAAAAAAGCAGGGGTAACTGTTCTATTTGCAGACAACATGAACGTCAAACCTAAAATGATTAAAAGAGATAAAGAAGGTCACTACATACTCGTTAGTGAAAAAATTCAAGAGGAGGAACTAACAATTATAAATATATATGCACCATATACAGGAGCACTCAACTATATAAAACAGGTATTAATGGACATGAAAAACCAAATACAGAAGAACACAATTATAACAGGGGACCCCTGTTATAATTAACACCCCATTGTCACAAAAAGATAGATCAACTAGACAAAAAGTCAGCAAAGAAATAATAGAACTGAATCATACCTGCAAGCAATTGGACTTAGTAGATGTTTACAGAGTGTTCCACCCAAACACATCAAAATACACATTCTGCTCAGCTGTGCATGGGACATTCTCCAAAATAGACCATGTATTATTCCATAAAACATTCTTTAGTAACTTCAAAGGTATTGAAATTATCCCATGCATACTATCTGACCATAGCACACTAAAATTGGAAATTAATAGCAAAAAACCTTGCACTACCTGCATAAATACATGAAAATTAAATAACAACCTTCTGAACAACCAGTGGGCTACAGATGAAATTAAAGAAGAAATAAAGCAATACCTACAATGCAATGAAAATGCAGAAACAACATACTGTAACATGTGGGATGCAATGAAAGCAGTCCTAAGAGGGAAATATATAGCAATAAATAGTAATATCAAGAAAACCAAATGAGCACAAATAAACAACACAATGCTTCATCTCACGCTTCTAGAAAAAGAAGAGGAAGTTAAACCCAAAGCTCATAGAAGAGAAGAAATTGTAAAGATTAGAGCAGAAATCAATACACTTGAAACTAAAAAAAAAAAAATACAAAGAATGAATGAATCAAAAAGCTGGTTTTTTGAGAGAATAAACAAAATTGACAAACCTCTGGCTAACCTCATAAAGAAAAAGCAAGAAAAAACTCAAATTCATACAATAAGGACTTAAAAGGGGAAAATTACTACAGATCCCATGAAAATTCAAAAGATCATGAATACCTACTTTGAAAATCTCTACTCACATAGAGTGGAAAACACAGAGGAAATGGACAGATTTCTAGAAACATATGAACTACCAAAGCTCAACCAAGAAGATATAGCAATTTTGAATAACCCAATATCAGCTATTGAAAATGTATTTAAAAACTTACCAACAAAGAAAAGCCCAAGTCCTGATGCATTCACAGCTGAATTCTACAAGAAATTTAGAGATTTGATGGCAATACTCCTTAAACTCTTCAATTAAATGGAAAAGGAAGCAGTCTTCCCTAAGTCATTCCTGGAGGCAAGCATCACTCTCATACCAAAACCAGAGAAAGACCCAAACAAAAAGGAGAACTATGGCCAATCTCACTAATAAACATTGATGAAAAGATTTTCAATAAAATACTGGCAAATAGAATGCAGCAAATCATCAAGAAGATTATACATCATGAGCAAGTGGGACTCATTCCAGGAATTCAGATATGGTTTAACATACACAAATCAATAAATGTAATACATCACATCAACAGAGCTAAAAACAAAAACCACATGGTCATCTCAATAGATGCAGAAAACACATTTGATAAAGTTCAACACATGTTCATGATAAAAAAAAAACCTTCAGAAATTCGGAATAAACAGTGTCTACCTCAATCTTATAAAGGCTATGTATGATAAACCAACAGCCAACATTATACTAAACAGACAAAAACTGAAAGCTTTCACTTTAAAATCAGGAACAAGACAAGGATGTCCATTATCACCACTCCTTTTCAATATAATTCTGGAAACACTAGCCAGAGCAACCAGACAAGAAAGAGTAATAAAAGGAATAAAGATAGGAAAGGAAGAAGTTAAATTATCACTATTTGCAGATGACATGATACTGTATATAGAAGACCCAAAAAACTCCATTAAAAGACTATTAGAAGTTGCAGCGCCCTTTCTGTCCATGCCGCATCCTAGTCCATCCACACCTTGTGACAATCGCTTCTCCAGGAAAAGGACACCGCATGTGGGAATTGGGTGCGGGGATCTTGGAATGTTTTGTACTGATAATTGTAATTTGTGAAGTTCACATGTGTATGTTTTTATGTAATGCTCAATATGGAGTCGAGGGTGGAGACTCCAGGGGGGTTGCTGGAGGCCCTCTAGATAACCCCTTTGTGAGGACTGGTTGTGGGGTTTTGCCTTCTGTGAGTAGTGTGAGAGAGTTTATGTGGGAGCTTTGGGTGGGAGAGCTCATGGAGGAGGATTTG
>PVLA01010044.1:0-13257 GCA_004027455.1 Hydrochoerus hydrochaeris
ATGGAGCGACCGGGACATGACACCGGAGAGGATGGAAGAAGATACAGGAGAAAATAACAGAGCAAAATGAACTCAGTCCACCCACACCCAAACACCTTGGAGAAAGATGTTATCACCAAGATTAAAGAACGTGCTGGGTGCAGTGGTGCACGCCTGCGACACCAGAGCTCTGGGAGGGGGAGGCAGGAGCATCATAATTTCAAACCAAGCCTTTGCAACTTAACACCTTACCGAGATCCTGTCTCAAAATGAGAAATAATGAAGGGCCTGGGGAAAAGCTCAGTGTGAAGTCTCTGATTCAATCTTCTGGATCAGGAAAAATATAAATAAAAGGATGAAACAGACTTTTAATGCATCTGAACCAATCAATGATATAAAATAATGTCTTTAAAATTCATTTTAGTCTAGAATTATATGATGGGCCAAAACAAAACATCTTAATGTAAAGGACCAAAACAAAACATCCTCATGTAATATAAAGGACCTACCAGTTTAACTTTCGCTCACAGACTCACTCTGATATAAACACGAGACATACAAGGTCAGGAAGTGAGAAGGGTCTGCCCAGGGTGCTCGCGGCACCGATGCACAAAGGCTCCACCCAGGCAGGCGACCTCCTGAAGAAGACTCCGAGCCAACCCTTGAATGTAAGGAAACAACTTGGTAAATCTCTGCAGTAAATTTGCCTGATGTAGATTGGACTATGGTAGGTGAAACCTTATCTCCATGTTGAAAGTTTTTCTTCTACGTAGCTCGTAAATGTATGACTAAGGACGTAGCATTAATAAATCACCATGATTTTGCTTATTACATCCCTCACCTGCACAGTGATCTGGCAAACTAGGCAGTTCTCAGTCCACTGCAACACTGAACACACATTCCTCCGCTTTACTCTAATAAATGGTTGAAATCATCATTTTTTCTTTTATTATGGGTTGTCTACCCTAGGTCAAGTGAACTCTATTTTTTTTTTTTTTTGAGACAGGGTCTCACTATGTAGTTCAAACTGGCCTTGAACTCACTATGTAGCCTAAACTGGCCTTGAATTCACAATGATCCTCCTGCCTCAGCCTCCCAAGTACTCAAAACATGTTCTACCATGCCTGGCTAAGTGAACTCAACTTTTCAATGTTTGGACAAATCTATTCAAATTGCTCACTAGCATGTGACTAGGCCTTAATTGTCTGTGAGGTTATCATTTAGTTGTTTTGCAATGAAACCATAGGGCAAACTGCAATCATGGAAGAATTTCTGCTATTTTGAAGTTAAAACATCAAGAATTCCAGGATGACTGACAAAGTCAGATTTGTGGACTTTTTGTCTTTATTTTGGCAGATGTTCTTAAATTACAATGAGGTTATATTGGATTAAGCATGAGTTGATGATCTCATAGGTCCTAAATCCAAGTGACTCATATTCCTGTATAAAGAGGGAAATTTGTAGACCTATAATCTCAGCTACTTTGGAAGCTGAGGCAGGAAGACAGAACGCTGGAGGCCAGCCTGGGCAATTTCGTCACACTGTGGAAGTAGCTCAGTGGTAGACCCCTTGTCCAGTGAGTGTCAGGCCTTGGGTTCAAGCCTCAGGACAGGGAGCAGGGGGAGCTGGACAAGCAGACACAGGAAGGTGACGATGTAAAGACAGAGGCAAACGTAGGAGTTAGGTGTGGCACAAAGCAAGAAATGCTAAAGACTGCGGGAGTAACCAGAAGTCGGAAGCTGGGCTTCCGAAAGAACATGGCCCTGAAGACACCCTGACTTCAGACACCTGGCCTCCCCAGCTGTAAGACAGAGCGTTCTCATAAATGTTTAAATACTATTCCTCCTACAACAGTAGCAGATGTTTACAGGGCAGTTAATGCTCTGAAATCTGGCCAGAGAGTTGATGTTGTTAAGAATGGAAAGAATAAAAGCAAAGAAGTCCTCTTACGTTTACCAAGACAATGGACATTTCAGTGACAGTACCAACTACACATGCTCTGTATTCCATAAACCCTGTGAATCTCACATGCAGAAATGGGTGAAAATAATGATGGATAGCAACCAAAAAGGAAAGGAAAAGAAAATAGAAGTGGTAATTTTAGTATTTACAAAGCAGGATTTATGACAGTACGATGGCTTGGACATGATTTGAGTGTGTCCCACCTTTGTATGTTGAAATTTAAATCTCACTGTAACCTATCAGAAGGTTGAAAATTAATTTGTAGTGTTCTTATCAGTAAAATGGAAATAATGCCAGTGTTGTTCATAGGGCAAAAAACGAGGATGGTATTAGTTAACTTAATCCTGGGATTCAATTAATGTTAGCATTCCCTTTTTACTTTCCAAGAAACACACCAAAACCATCATTCTTTGCTTAAGTTCCTTGTGTCTACTTTCAGGGCTTTTTCTCCCCTTCAGTGGACTCCTGCATCTAAGCACCCTGCTGTGGTATGCTTGGCCAAGAGGATTAGAGCCTACAAATACAGGGCTTGAGGCAGAGCTCAGCACTGGGGTCTCTTGTGGAAGGAGATGTGCAAGGAATATTTCCAATCTTCACATATCCATTAATGGATATGTCACAACTTATTATGCAGTTTATCCTTCTTTATGGCTGAGTATACTCCATTGTATAAAAATACCTATCTTTTTTATCCATTTGTCAGTCAGGGGGCATTTAAGTTGTTTCCAAGATCTTGCTATTACACATTGTGCTGATATATATATATATATATATATATATATATATATATTCTTAATTCTTCTGGGAAGATACCAAGAAGGGGAATAGCTGGGTTGAATGGGACCTCCAATCCCAGTTTTTTAAGGAATCTCCACACTGATTTCCACAGTAGTTGTACCAGTCTACACTCCCACCTACAATGGAGAAGGATTCCTTTTTACCCACAGCCCCTCCAGTATTTATTATTGCTTGATTTCTTCTTTCTTTCTTTCTTTCTTTCTTTCTTTCTTTCTTTCTTTCTTTCTTTCTTTCTTTCTTTCTTGTCTTTTTGAGGCAGGGTCTTACTATGCAGTTTAAGCTGGCCTTGAGCTCACTTCATAGCCCAGACTGGTTTTGAACTCACAAAGATCCTCCTGCCTCAACCTCCAGAGTGCTGGGATTACAGGTGTGAGCCACCACACCCAGCTTTATTGGTTGATTTCTTGATAATAGCCATTCTTTCTGGGGTGAGGTGGAATCTCAGTGTTGTTTTAATTTGCATCTCAAATGACCAGTGATGTTGAACATCTTTTCACATATTTATTTGCTGTGGGAAAGCTTTTCAGTGGAGATCCCAGTGATTGATTCTTTGTGTGATAGTTCCTGCACAAACAGGGTTTTGTTCATAAAGTCATTGCTTACCTCAATGTCTACAAGAGTTTTACCTATGATATCTTCTAGCAGATTTAATGTTTCTGTTTTAGTATTAAGATCTTTGATATATTCTGATTTTAGCATTTTTACATGGTGAAAGATACGAGTCCGTTTTTTTTGGGGGGTACTGGGGATCGAACTCATGACCTCATGCTTGCCAGGCAGGCACTTATGCCACTAAGCTAAATCCCCAGCCCATGAGTCTGGTTTTAATCTTCATTATGCCAGAACCAGTATTTCTAGCACCATTTATTAAAGGGGCTACTTTTCTTCTAGGGTATGTGTTTGGCACCTTTGTCAAAGAAAAGGTGGCTTAGTGTGTCTGGAATTGTTTCTGCATCTTCTAATCTGTTTCATTGATTTTCAGGACTTTTTTTTTTTTTTTGCCAGTACTTCACTGTTTTTATCACAGTAGCTTTATAGTATAATTTCAAGTCAGGGATTGTGATGTCCCCTTGTCTTCTCTATGTTGCCCAGGACTGCCTTTGCTAAGTAGTCTCTTCTGGTTCCAGGTGAGTTTTAGGATTATTTTCTCTAATTCTGCAAGATATGCTATTGGGATTTTGATGGAGATTGCACTGAATTTGTATAAGAATTTTGGAAGTATGGCCATTTTCACTATATTGGCTCTTCCCACCCAAGAACACGGGATATGTCTCCATTTTCTAATATCCTCTTTAATCTCTCTCTCTCTCTCTCTTTTTTTTTTAGCTTTTTTTAAATTTATTTATTTTTTTTGGTACCGGGGATCGAACTCACGACTGCCTGCTTGCAAGGCAGGGGCTTATGCCGCTGAGATAAATCCCCAGCCCTTCCCCTTTAATCTCCTTCCTCATAGTACTGTAGTTTTCAATGTAAAATTCTTTTATCTCCTTTGTTAGACTGATTCCTAGGTATTTCATTTTTTTGGATGCTATTATAAAAGGTGTTGTTTCTCTGATTTCTTTCTTAGTGAGTTTGTTATTCATGTAGAGGAAGGCTATTGATTTCTGAGTGCTGACTTTGTAACCAGCTATGTTACTGAATTTTCTTATTAAGTCTAGAAGTTGTAGATGGCATTTACCAAACTGTGATAAAGATCATCTATTCCAATTTTCTGTAGGATATTTACCATGAATGGGTGCTGGACTTTGTTAAAAGCTTTTTCTGCATCTATTGAGATGATGATATGATTTTGGGCCTTGTTAATGTGGTGTATTACATTTATGGATTTACTTATGTTGAACCATCCTTGTATCCTTGGGATGAATTCCACTTGATCATGATGTACAATCTTCTTGCTGATTTGCTGCAGTCTGTTTGCTAATATCTTACTGAGGATTTCTGCATCTATGTTCATTAGGGAGATTGGCCTGTAATTCTCTTAGTTGGGTTCTTTTCTGGTTTTGGTATCAGGGTAATGCTTGCTTCCAGGAATGAATGTGGGAGTATCACTTCTTGTTCAATTTCATTAGTGTGTGAGAAGTAGCTGTGTTAGGTCTTCTCTAAATTTCTTGTAGAATTCACAGTGAATCCATCAAGGCCTGGGCTTTTCTTTGTTGATAGATTTTTAATTATATCTTTAATTTCATTTATTGATATTGGGTCATTTAGGATTTTTATATCTTGCTTTGGTAATTCATATGTATTAGGAATCTGTCCATTTCTTCTGTATTTTTCATCTTATTAGAATATAAGTTTTCATAGTATAAACAAATTTTTTATGGAAAATGAGATACTATAGTAGCCATTGTTCATTTTCTGTTATTTGGTTTTGAATGTCCTATAATACTTTCATTCTCTTGCATGGTTTTATACTATTTTGCTATGTTTGATATTATTGTATGTGAAGCTAAGCTCAACTATTTCAAAGAAACAAGACATTATGGTAGCTACTGTTAATATCGGGGTGTCTTGTTGTGAAGTGCTGTGTTGCTTAACACTGTTCTGTTTTGATCTGCTTTGTTCTGTCCTCTTTTGTTTTATTCTCTTTAAAATAAAAAAAAGAATACAAGTTTTCAAAATCTGTATAGATGATTTTCTGGATTTCAGCAGGGTCTGTTGTGATTTTGCCCTTTTCATTCCGAATTGCATGGATTTGAGTCTTTCCTGTTTTTTTTTTTTTTGATAAGGTTGACTAAGTGTCAATTTTATTGAATTTTTCAAAAAAACAACTTTGATTCACTGATTCTTTGTATTTTTTTTAAGTCTCCAGTGTGTTAATTTCTGGTCTGATCTTTACATTTTTTAAAAAATTGTTTATTTTATTTAAGAGAGGACAAAACATGATAAAACCAATCAAACAAACCAGTGTAAGAGATACAGGACTTCAAAACATCATGAAATCAACAATAGTTCCCATAATGCCTTTTGATATCTTCAAAATAGCTGCAGATACCTTCAGATATAGTAAAAATCAAACAGAATAGAATAGAAACAATAAAAAACAAAACAATGAATGCAATAAAGGACTTCAAAACTAGCCAATAGTAAATTCAAAATTTCTGCCATAATATATCTTGCTGTCCTTGAAATAGCTTCTCCTGTCATCAGATTTAACATAATCAAACAAAACAAAAGAGAATAAAACCCAACCCAACAAAACAATGGACCTCTAAACAAGACCATAGGGAATCGACAATGGCAGCAGCCCTCAGAAGGGGAACCCCCCTAGATGCCACACTGTGTACCCCTATCCTCCAAACCTATGATCAGACCACTGGCCTCTCGACCTGCAAAGTTAATGAAACACCAGAGCACCACAGGCATCCAATTGCACTTCACCTCAATAGCTGTCATCACAGGCTGTTTCTCTGGGTCAGCCAGTCGCTTACTGGGGGGTGGGCGGTGTTGGTACTTCTTGTTTGCCAACCCGCATTTTGGAAGGGGCTGGTGTCTGGCTGTTTCCAGTCTGGCAGTGGCCTGCACATTGCGCTGGTTCCCAGACTGGGTTTGTGTGCTGGCGCAGTCATTGTTCTCTCTCCTCCAAGTTCGTGAATGATGATGACTCATGGGGAGAGGTTTGGGTCTAGCTGTTCCCAGTCCAGTCTGCTCTGATCTTTATAATTTTCTCTCTTGTACAAGCTTTTGGTTTAGCCTGCTCTTCTCTTTCTAGAATTCTGAGGTTCAACATGAAGTTGTTGATATATGCTTGTTCTATTTTCATGATAAGGGTATTTACTGTGATAAATTTCCCTCTTAAGACTGCTTTCATTGTGTCCCACAGGTATGGTATGTTGTACTGTCACCATCATTCAATTGTAAAAACTGTCTAATTTCTTCTTTAATTTCATCAGTGATTCACTGTTCAGTAGGGTACTATTTAATTTCCATATATTTATGACGTTCTTGTGGTTTCTTTTAATGGATTTCCAGTTTCATTGCACTGTGGTCTGACAGTATGCATGGGATAATTTGAATTCCTTTATATTTACTTAAGCATGTGTTATAAGCCAGTAAATGTTCTATTTTGAAGAATGTCCTGTGTGCAGTTGAGAAGAATGTGTATTCTGATGCTGGCAGGGGCACTCTATAGACATCTACTAGGTCTATTCAAAAGTTTGATTTAGTTCTACTGTTTCATTATTGATTTTTTGTCTAGTTGATCTGTCTTTTTGTGACAGTGTGGTATTGAGGTCTCCCAATACAACTGTATTAGGGCTTATTTGATTTTTCATGTCTGTTAGTAATTATTTTATATAGTTGGGTGCACTGGTATTTGTTACATATATATTTATGATTGTTATCTCTTCCTCTTGGATTGTTCCCTTCATGAGGATGTAGCAACCTTCTTCATCTCTCTTACTCAGTGTTGGCTTGAAATTTACTTTGTCTGCAAGTAGAATAACTACTCCTGCTTTTTTCTGGATTCCTGTTGCATGGGGTATTATTTTGCATCCTTTGACTTTCAGTCATGAATTTCTTTTTGAATTAAATGCGTTTCTTTCTGTTTGTTTTTCTGGTACTGGGGATTGAACTCATGACCTCGTGCTTGCCAGGCAGGTGCTTATGCTACTGAGCTAAATCTCAGCCCTAAATGTGTTTCCTGTATGCAGCATATTGTAGCATAGTGTTGGTTTGTGTATCTTGATCCATTCTGCCAGACTGTGTCTTCTGACTGGGGAATTGAGACCATTAACATTGATGGTTATAAATAAAATATACTGACTTATCCTTGTCATGTTATTTTCCTGTTGTTGTCTCTCCTCTTTTTTTCCCCCTCTTCCTCTAATTGTTTGCCATCCCCAGTGGATTTCTTCTGTTGGGGTTCATGGAACTGCAGCCCTTATTATCTCTTTCTAGAATGTCCTTCAGAACATTTTGGCTTGGTAGTCATAAGTTTCCTCAGATGTTCTTTGTCATGGAAGTATCTTACTTCTCCATCAGTTTTGAAAGATAGTTTTGTGGGGTACATCAATCTGGATTGAAACTTGTTTTCCTTTAGAACCTGGAGTCCTTCACTCCAAGCTCTCCTTGAGAGTTTGTGCTGAGAAGTCAGCTGTGATTCTGATGGGCTTTCCTTTATAAGTGACTTTTCTCTAAGAGCTTTTAGGATCCTATTCTTGTGTTGAATTTCTGGAATCTTGACTATTATATGCCTGGATGTAGATTTTTTTCTTGATCATTGCTAGTTGAAGTTCTATATGCCTCATTTATCTGCATGTCAAATTCTTTTCCTCTACCAGGAAAGTTTTCTGTGATGATGTCTGTGAACATTTTTAAATGTTATTTGTGGTATCTCCTGCTTGTTCATGGACTCCAATTAATCTTCAGTCATTCCTCTTTGTCTCATCAAGCAGCTGCTGGATTGATTTCTCAAGGTCCCTTGCTAGTTTTCAGAAATCTTTGTTTTCCTGGTCACTATCTGCAAGCCTGTCTTCAATATCTGAGATCCTGTCCTCACATTGGCCTAATCTGCTTTGAATACTTTCAACAGAGTTTTTATTCTCCTGGATATGTGCTTGAATCTGCTTTATGGATTGCATTTCTTTCCTATGCTGTGCTTTCATAGTTTGCTTAAACTGGACTATTTTTTTTTGGTCTGTGCACTAATGTCACAAAGCATGGTGTGTATTTTGGTAATCTCTGTAGTTATGTGAGACATTATTTTTGATTTCATTTTTTTCCAGAGCCTCATTCAATTGTTTTATTGTTTCCACTTCAGAGAGATCTGATGTGAATCTTTCAGATTGTCCCACTTCATTGCCCACTGGATTTGTCTTTGGCAAGCCAGGTATCTGAGGCTGCATTTTGCTTAAATGTCTTCACATTTCATGTTATCTGGTTTTTTTTGTTTGTTTGTTTAATTCCTGGGTGATGCTTGTAAGTTGCCTAAGGTGGGTTGCTTTATTGGTAGTATTTAGGATTGTTAGGTGATGATTACTTCTCTTGGGTATCTTCAAAGTGTAGGTGGTTTTTGGGTTTTGAGTGTGTTGGAACAACTTACCTCTTCAGTTTGTTGGAGATGAGAAGTTGTTGCTTGTTTGGCCTAGTCCCTGGTTCTTTGGCACTGTGCCATCATATTTTCTGTGATCCTTAGTTAATCTCAATCATGTAATTTTTTTTTTGTATAGGGGATTGAACTCATGACCTTGTGCTTGCCAGGCAGAAACTTATGCTACTGAGCTAAACTCCTGGCCTCAATCATGGATTATTAGCACCAACAGCTATTTAGAATACTTCTGTCAACTTTGGCTATAGTGGTACCAAAAGCATGAAACACAGCCCATAAAACAACAAACTGAGCTAAGTCTTAATTTGCAACTTTAAACTGTATAAACTACAATTATGATTATATAAAAAAATATAAAACAAACCAGATAATTATATATGAAATATATAGGTCTACAATGTGTCAATTTTGCCCTTGAGGTTAAAATTTAAAATGGATTAAGGAGAAAACAGAGAAGCAGAAGCAGAGAAAGAGATTAAAAGTAAGGTTGAGGACAAAGGGGGATCAGGCCAACCTGGGAAACTGGTGCACAAGACTGAAGGAAAAGAGATGGATGAGATAAAAGGAAGAACAGAACAGAACCACACCTACAAAGAGTTAGGAACCATTTTCACACTCAAGTATAAACAATGAAAAAGAAAGAGAAAAGAAAAAAACAAAATAAAACATGAAAAAGAAAAACAAATAGTCCACTTCCAGGATTGTCTCTGGTTTTACTAGCAGACAACTTGTGGAGACAGAGTCCCAAATCATGCTGATCTTTCCCAGGAAGCCAGCAGTTGCTTTATGGTGGAGCAGTGGATAACCTCAGCAGGCCTGCCCTGAGACCAGACTCCTTGGGCTTGCCACAGTCCAAGCAATTTCCATGAGTCTGTGTCCAGCTAGGAGCTTCTAGACAAAGCCGGCAGTAGTTCTGGGTTTATCCAGCTCATACCCTGAATTTTTCAGGAATATTGAAATTCCATAAATTGGCTTAATTTAGAAAGCAAAAAGCAGGAAACTGATTCTAAAAAGGAGCAGGTTGGCAGAATCCAAAGAATGTTTAAATTGTCTATTCAAAAAACCACTGCCCATACTTCAAGAATGGGCCAGTACCCTTCTGATGGGCAAGACACTTTTTCCTAGGGTTTATACCCCTTTAAAAAAAGATGAAATATTCTCTGTCCCAGGAAATAACACACCTCATTTTCCTGAGCACCTGCAGTTCACTCTGGGGTGCATCCTAAATCTCTGCCTAATAAACCATTCCCACACCCCTCACTAATGTGTCCTGAAAACTTCTTTTCTGAGACACAGTTGGCAAGCTTGCAAATTTATTCTACAAAAGGGTAGGTTAAGCCCCTCATTTTATACTTGGGGACCTCTCAGACCTAATCTGAGAGTACTACCCATTATTTATTTATTTATTTTAGCGACAGGGACTACCTATATAGCCCAGGCTGGCCTCGAACTTAGAGTGACTCTCCTGCCTCAGTGTCTTGAGTCTCAAGACTGCAAGCATGTGCCACCATGCCTCGATGCCATTCTTTATGCTACTTCCTTTATGAATCTTTCCCTGACCCATCTATTTAGTTTCTTGGTGGAAAAAGACCAATTTATTTTCCTGAATTTCCAGCACTTACAATGGTGCCTGACAATAAGAGCAACTTAGATTCTTGATTGAAATGACAGGAGGGTATTTCGCAGGAGTGGTTGTTGTTGCGAAAATCACAATTCTGTCCCTCTCCTTGGTTTCCTAAGATTCACTGAAATTCTAGCAGATAGTTCATACACAAACCCAAAGGCTTGTGGTTGATGCTACACAAGTGCTGCACCACTGAGCGGCATCCACTTTCCTTATTGCTGCAGGTAGAACTGAACCTTCTGACTTTCTGCTCCTATTGTATGTCATATGTAACCTCAACACCAATTACATTTAAGTTTGTACACCAAAATATAAGACATCAGGCATCCCAGTGTAGAGGAGGGAAAAATGACCTCCTTCCCCACTTCTATGTTGTTCAGGTAATCTGTGAATTAAATGTTATGTGACCAGAACAACCACTCAGGCTGACTTCGAGCTCTTGAGAATCAAGAGATCCTCCTATCTCAGCCTTGTAAGTATCTGCACCACTGTGTCTAAAACAATTTTATATACATATGTAGAAGCTCTAGGGAATTCTCCAAAATGAGACTTAAAAAAGGCCAGAAGTGTCCTGACCTATCGAAAGGACTTGGTAGTTTTGCGGGATAGTGGACACAAATTAAGGCAGGGTGAGGGGATAAATGTTGCCTTGTTAGTCTCTCTGGTGATAAATGACGTCTAGAAATAAGTCTTTCTGATATAGATGCCTTTACTAATGAAATTTCTGTTATAAATTTCTCTTTTCTAAAAGGTTATTTTACACTTTAAGCAATGGGAGGAGCTGAAGAGTTTTTTTGGGGGTGTGGCTGTTTCTAAATTTCTTTTAGCTCCAAGTCATCAATGTGTCAGAGAGGGCATATTTTAGCGTGGTAAATTCTGGTTTTCTACAGTCTTATTTTGGGGGTGGTATGTCCCAAGTTCCAACACCGCAAAGAAACAATATTTATTCCAAGTAAAGAGATTCTTTAACATTCTAGGAGAGTGTCACCATTACGGATACTGCAAAAAACCTTCACAATCTAACCAGTATTTTTTTTTTAAACGCTGCATTTTCAGGCACTTTAATTTTCCTTAGACAGATGGTTAAAACTTGGCTATGGAAACCGCATATGCTAGGAGAAAATCGCCTAGAGCGCCAAAAAAAGAATGATTGGTTGCTGGGGCTCTGAAGTTACATGTTCTACTAAGGTCAACGCAAGAACTAGGAAACCGCTGAATGTTCAGGTTTTAAAATACGGTTTTTTGCATGGTAAAGAAAAAAGATTAACCAATCAGGAAGAACCGACTACATTCAATTACCAGTCTAGAGCGGGAATGCAGCCAAAGACTAGGGGTACCCACGCACCACAGCGGATGTCACTCTTCAGGCTCCGCCAATGAGCGGCGAACAGGTGGGCGGGGTGATGGGCGGACCCATTACCGTAGAAAACAAACAAAATGCAGTACTACAGTTTTAACCAGGTCTCACTTCTTAAGTCGCAGAAGTAAATTCCTGGGTAAGGCGGTTACTACTTGCTTCCCATTCTGCTACGGTCAAGGGACATAGAGGGAGTATCTTCTCAGCAGAACAAGGGCCTTTTCGTCCTCAGCTCCCACAGACTCGCAGAAAGCTCTCCGTAACTTTGCGTTATGTATCTTCACAAAACCTGGGAGCCAGTGCTGGGCAAGGCGGCGGCAGTGCGCATGCGTGCAAGCTTCTGCGGGTGTGGGGGCCGAGGTTGCGGGAGCCCAAGGAATACTGGGAACTGTATTTCTGTTGCCAGTGCAATGTGTACCGCTCTTTCGCCTCTGGGACTATATTTCCCAGGATCCCCCGCGACCTCGGGGTGGAGGGACTGTTTCGTTAATGAGTTCGAGGAAGCCGCGGCGCGGCCCACCAGGTTCCAAAACAAGGAAATGAAGGGGGGAGGCGGGACTGGAGGTGCCTGCGGGAGCCGCCGCCACCGCAGCCGCGGAGGAGGAGGAGGAGGAGGTGGAGGAGGTGGAGGAGGTGGCTGCCGGGGCTGGCGAGGAGTCCCTTGCTGAAGGCGGACCGCGGAGCAGCGGGCGGCGCGCGCGCCCGGAGGCGGCTGTTGAAGAAGTGGAGCGGCGGTCGCGGGGGGAGGAGGAGGAGGGACTGAGCGGCGGCGGCCCCCGCGTCCCGGTGCCTCTATGGGGGAAGCAGACAATGGATTATGATTTCAAGGCGAAGCTGGCGGCGGAGCGGGAGCGGGTGGAGGATTTGTTTGAGTACGAAGGGTGCAAAGTGGGACGCGGCACCTACGGGCACGTCTACAAGGCGAGGCGGAAAGATGGGTAAGCGCTCGGGCCGGGGAGCGGGCTCGCGCGGTCCTCGCCTTGCCGCGTCTGGCGGGCTGGGTGGGTCGGAGCCCGCGGCCGGCCGGAGGGGCGAGGGCGGTGGTCGCGGCCGCGTCCCGCCGCGGACTCTGAGGAGCGCGCGGCCCGTCGCGCCCCCGAGCTCCCGCTGCGCAGCTCCGTGCGGGCTGGCGCTGCGCTCCCGGGGCGCCCCGCGTCCGCAGAGCCGGCGGCGGCGCCCGGCGGGACCGTGGCCGGAGGAGGAGGAGGAGTTGTGGGGTCGTCTCCGGGGGAGCTGCCGTGGGCTGGGGGAGGCTTTGGCTGCTGAGTTCTCGCTCCGGCCCTGGGGAGGGAGGAGACGGTCGTCGAGGAACTTCCAATCGGCGCTTCCCGGGGCGGCGGTTTGAAACCTCGCCCGCGAGCTCGCGGGGCGCTCGGGCGCCGGGGTCCTAGTGGACCCCGGGGATGTGACCGGCGGGGCGTCGCCGCTCAGCCACGGCCTCTGCACCCGGGCCCACCAGCCGATCGGGACTGCCCCTGGGGACCCTGAGCC
>PVLA01010044.1:13357-67975 GCA_004027455.1 Hydrochoerus hydrochaeris
TTGCAAGCGTTAACTAGAGTTCGCCCGGTTCTCTGGTACCCTCCTCCTCCTCCTCCTCCTCCTCCTCCTCCTCCTCCTCCTCCCCCTCCCCCCCCCGCTCCCGCTCCCGCTCTTCTGCCCTTTGGGTATCTTGAGTGTTCTGCCCGCCACACTAGGCTCTAGCGAATGGCTGTGCGATGGGGTTTATCGAGGACACAGATGGTCAACTCCGGAATGCAGACTGGCACAGAACTGGCCCTGAACCTTTGTTTTCCAGGGAGTTGAGGGAGGATGGTAGGACCCCTTGGGAAGTCGTCGTTTTAGAAGACGCGCTGGATTATGTTTTGAGAATGCCTGTCCCTCGTCCTGGAGGGCAGACAAGCAGGACAGGTGGAACCAGTTTCCTGTCTGCGAAGGGTTGATCCAGACCAATCCTAGTCTCTGTCATCCTGGCGAGAATTTCCCTCCCCCAGGGTTCGGGAGCCCAAGATCTCCTAGTCCCTCTTGGAGGGAGTTTTTAAATTTTTATTTTATTTTTTTTAGGATTGTAACGCAGCACTTTCAAATAAACAGGTTATCAACCACAATGACACTGCTAGTTATCTTTTGATGTGAACTGCTGGTTATCTTTTCTGGACTCTTGTAATTTGATATGGTTGATTTAAGAACTCTAAACCAAAGTAGGTAGGTGGGTCACTTGCCAGTTTCATAAAAGGAGTAACAAAACACAACCTTATGGAGTATTTTATCATAAAGTATACTTACAGAATCCCAGTTTAAAATATTTTTATTGCAAATAATTTTTTTCTCGTATAATAACTGTCCAAACCAGTAGTACTCAGTTGTTTCTACTACTTTTTGTGGTTAATTACAAGGTTTCTTGAATCCATGTCATGAAATTTAAGGTATTGTAATTGACTTGTCCTTTGTTTTCAGGGTGTTTGCTTTACTTGTTACACTGCTGTGCCTGTTTATATTTTAGGAAAGCTCAATTCAGTTTTAGTATTTGAATATTGTTTTTATGAAATAATTAGGTACTCCCCCATATTCTTCGTGCAGACTTTGTAATGTACTTGGTCTAGAATTTTTGAAATGTATTTTATTTTTATTTTTTTGGTTAAAGTAGCGTTTTAGCAGTCACTTTTTGAGAAAAGTTAAAAAAATTGTTTCTAAATTACAATAGGATAGTCTGAACAAAGCAAAAAACATAATTTTCTTCCATCACTAATTATTATTTATTTATTCTTTGAGACAGGCTCTCCTTGTGTAGTCTAGGTTGGCCTCGAACCCATGCTTTCAAAGACTATCTTCAAACGCCTGGTGATTCTTCTGCCTCAGCCTCCTGCTGCTGGGATTACAAGCATGTGCCATCACACCTGGCCTATTTATTAGTTTTTCATTTTTTGCTTTTTTGAGACA
Organism: Hydrochoerus hydrochaeris; assembly: GCA_004027455.1. NCBI lineage: Eukaryota > Metazoa > Chordata > Mammalia > Rodentia > Hydrochaeridae > Hydrochoerus > Hydrochoerus hydrochaeris. Next base: position 14,756 of record PVLA01010044.1, read on the forward strand.
GGATCTTGCTATGGGCTCACTTGTAGTCCAGGCTAGCACCAAACTCGAGGCTTTCCTCTTCCCTCATCCTTCCCAAGTGCTGAAATTACAGATATGTGCTATTATACCCAGCCTGTTTATTATTGTTCATTCGTTTTCCTCTGTTCAAGTTCTTGTTTTGAATACATTTCCTTCTTGAGTGAAATTTGTTAACTAGACTCAATAAAGGTTCTTAAAAGATTAGGTTGTGTATCTTCAAAATACAGTGCTTAAAAAAAAAGAACAAACTTGGAATCTGAAATACCACTGTATTGCATGGTAAGAAAAAACTATTAATGTAGTTACCCGCCCCCCCCTTTGGATCAAGGGTCTGGTTGCATTTTGTGACCTTACAATAAACAATTTCTTGTTGGTTGGCAGTGGGATTATCTTTTTGTTCATGGCTAGGGACTTGAAAGAACAAAAATATTTTTAATGGTGGTTCTCAACCGTGATCTGTACAGGCTTAGTAAAAGATTTTACACTCTGATCTTTGTAAATTAGTTTACCTCTCTACAGGTTTTATTTTGATTAGCTCAGAAAGTATGTAACACTATTTTAGGGAACAAGAGGCAAATCATGTGGATTGGTTAAAGTGAAATGTCTAGTAATGTAATGTGGTGTCTAATCAAATTGTTCTTAGTTTTGGAAGAGATAACAAAATATCAAAAGCCTCTGCTTACTTAGTAGTTCAGTGCTACAGTTTACAAAACCTTTGCATACTGTTTCCCCTTGGTTGGGACTTTAGGTTGCATAAAAATATAGTATGTTACATAAGTTTATAATAGGCTGTTGGTGTGTTATGTAAGTTTATAATAGGCTGAAAATGTAAGGAACCATCAGTTTTTCACCTTTTTCTTTAGTACTGGGAATTGAACTCAGGACCTTGTGCTTGCCAGGCAGTTGCTGTGCTACTGAACTATGTCCCTGTTCCTTTATTTTTATTTGACATACAAAAATCGCACATTTTTGTGGAGTACCAAGAGGATAAACATATGTCTTCTCAAACATTTACCATTTGTCCTGAAAATATGAAAATATTAAAACTCCTTTCTTACAGCTTAATACAAATACATATCATAGTTATTATTTATAGATTACCCTACTGCACATTAGAACACCAGAACTGATTTCTCTGAAGAGCTTTTTTTTAATGTTATTTACCTTTTTGTTTTGGAGGAACCCTGACCTCCCCTTTTTTGTTTAAAAAAGAAAAAGCTAAACAAATTTATTTACTTAATGGTGCTGGGGATTGAATGAACCCAGGGTCTTATGTATGCTAAACACACATTCTATAACTGAGGTATGTCCCCAACCCCAAAAGTTATTTTCGAAGAGACCAAGAATATATCTGAACTTTTTTCCAAATGTATTTTATTTCAAAGAAGAAAAAGGAAAAAAAAATATTACAAAACATATCAATCGGGGTACAACAATGGTATATACACTGCACATTGTCATCCCCAAATCATTCATTCAGAGCACAAGATCCCTGCATTCAAGTATCTGAACATTACCAGCACAAACCTTGCTCTTCAGTGAACTCAGAGAAATCCGTAGTGTAGCTATCTTCACTATTTTTTTTGGTAATTTTTATTTTAAAGATAATAAAACCAGCCTCCCCCCAAAAAACAAAACAGAATAAAGCCAGTCAAAACAAAACAGTATAAGTGATACAGAACTCGAAAGCATGATAATAGGAAATCAATAGTGGTTATCATGCCTCTTGTTGGCTTCAAAATAGCTGCCCACATCTCAGGTATAGTAAGAATCAAACAAAGAATAGAACTAATAAAAGCAAAACAATGCAATAAAGGATTTCAAAACAAGATAATAGTAAATCCAAAATGGCTATCATAATATATCTTGTTATCTTGTTGAAATAGCTGCTCACACCATCAGATATAACACACTCAACGCAGAATAAAACCCAGCCAAACAAAGCAATGAAAAGGAGACAGGACTTGAGAACAAGATAATAGGGAATTAACAATGGCCCCCCACCTTCAGGAGATCTCTCACGGACACTACACTGAGTACTGTTATCCTCTGAATGGATGATCAGACTACCAGACCTGCAAATTCAGTGAAACACTGAACACTACAAGCATTGAGTTATGTTCTACCTGCATAGCCATCATTGCAGCCTGGGTTTCTTCAGATCGGCAGGTTGTAGCGCCGGCCTTGGCTTGTCTCCCGGCCTGCACATCGGAAGGGGCTGGTGTGTGGGTCTCACCCTAGTGGCCCATGCATGGCGCTGACTCACAGGGAGAACTTGGCTTCTTGTTGGCTTCTTGTTCCCCTCCCCTGCAGTCCAGGAGTGGCGCCGACTCACAGGAAAAGACTGGTATCCACATGGTGCTGACTTGTAGGGAAGACTGGGCTTCTTGTTGGCTTCCTTAACTATTTTTTTATATGCATCTACATATATGTACATATATACATGTTTCAGTTTCTTACATGAGACAATATGTTGTTTATACACGTGTCTTGTTTCACTAATGAGTATGATCTCAAGTTGCATTCATTTACCTATAAAAGTTGCCTGTTTATCCTTCTTTATGGCCGGATAATACTCCATTATATAAAAATTTCGTGTTTTTTTTATCCACTCCTCAGTCACTGGGCATTTATGTTGTTTCTAAGATCTTGCTATTGCACATTATGCTGCTCTAAACATGGGTGCACATATATTGCTGTGGTGTGATGTTTTTAATTCTTTTGGGAAGATGCCAGAGGGAAATAGCTAGATTGAATGTGACCTCCAATCCTAGTTTTATGAGGAATCTCCACACTGATTTCCACAGTGGTTGCACCAGTCCGCATTCCCATCAACAGTGGAGAAGTGTTCCTTTTTCCCCACAACCCCTCCAGCATTTGTTATTGCTTAATTTCTTAATAATAGCTATTTTTTTGTGGTGTGAAGTGGAATCTCAGTGTTGTTTTAATTTGCATCTCTCAAATGACCCAGTGATGTTGAACTTCTTTTCATTTTTTCTTTGCTGTTTGTATTTCTTCATGTTAGAAGTTACATATTCATCACAGATGCCCATTTTTGGATTGGATCTTTAAATCTGGGAGGACTGATTTTTTAGAGTTCTTTATATGTTCTCAATAGTAATCCTTTGTCTGAGGAACAGCTGGCAAACATTTTCTCCCACGTTGTGGGTGGTCTCTTTACTCTGTTGGTGGTTTCTCTTGCTGTGCAAAAGCTTTTTAGTAAAATGAGATCCCAGTTGTTGATTCTTTGTGAAAGCTCCTGTGCAGTCGGGGTTTCATTCATAAAGTCTTCCTACACCAGTGTCTTCAAGAGTTTTACCTTCTCTGTCTTCCAGCAGATTTAATATTTCTTTTTTTAATATGTAGCTCTTTGATTCATTCTGAATTTATTTATTGTGTGATGAGAGAGATGGGTCCAGTTTTAATTTTTGGCATGTGCAGACCCAGTTTTTCCAGCACTGTTTATTAAAGAGGCTATCTTTCTTCCATTGAATATGTTTGGCATCTTTGTCAAAGAAATAGGGGCTTAGTGTGTCTGGAGTTGTTTCTGCATCTTCTAATCTGTTCCATTCATCGTCAGGTTTTTTTTTTTTTTTTTGGCCAGTACAATGCTCTTTTTATTGCAGAAGTTTTATAATATAATTTCAAGTCAGGGATTGTGATGCCCCCTGTCTTGTCTTTGTTTCCCAGGATTGCTGAGCTTTTTAATATGACCAATAAAATAGTTTTTTCTCATTGATAGAAAATTACATAATTTGTGGTTATAAATCTCAAGATCTTATTTCTTCAGTTGGAAACATTTTTACTTACTTTGAGTTTTGCAATACTGGAGGTTGGACCCAGGCCTCAAGCATGCTATGCAAGGTCTCTACCACTGAGCTATGTCCCCAGCGCCTTTTAAAATATCCTTTTGAGGCTGGGTCTCACTAAATTTTCCCCAAGCTATCCTCTGACTGGAGACTCTCCTGGGGTTGTCTCCTAATCAACTCATTATTGACAGGTGCCATTATTCCTTGTGACATTTTTTGACTGTTAAAAAGTTCTTTTTGTCTTTAAGAGATTCAGACAAAACGATTCCACAGCATAGCACATTGTGTCTGAAAACTGTTGTATCTAACAGTACTACTCTTCAACTTTACAGAACCATTCCAACAAAAGAATCCTTTTTAGATTTGTGTTTTTTGAAAGATACCTAATGATAAAAATGAAATGACTGACAGAGATATCTTACAGTTTCAGTTTTGCCTTAGGGTTTCAGATGAGTAGTTGGTGACTGTGTTTAAATATATGTCATGAAATCTTTCACAAATAAATGTAAGTATATGGAGATAAATATGGATAAATAATAGATAAAATAGTGTCTGCCAATTTTTAATGGATTTTTCACAATTGGTTTGTTATTAAAATAGATTATATGCATAGTGGGAACCCCAAGAAGATTAGCTCTTGCAGTATGGTCATGGCATAGTAAAGCTTTCAGAAGTTTTAGATCTAATTCAGCTTCCTCCTTTTGGGGGTTGTGGGAGGGCTGGGTCTCAATGTGTACTTCAGGCTGGCCTTGAACTCACTATATAGACCAGGCAGGCCTTGAATTCACAGTGATTCTCTTCCTTCAGTCTTCTGAGGGCTGGGATTACTGGTGTATGTGTACCCAGCTTTTCAACTCTCTTCTCATATGTGAGAAACTCAGAGAAAAAGATGAAACCTGTAATCCAGATCTAACCGGTGAGCTTTTGTGCTTTCTAATATATTTTCCTTGATAACACCATGGGAAGAAAGCCAAAAAAGGGCCATGTTGCCATTAATCTTGATGATCTTGCTGTGGAAACTTTTTCCATGCAAAAATATATCCATATTAATAATATAAAAAAGGTAAAATATAAAAGAGACTTGCACCTGCTATATTGGGAATTGAATCCAGACCTTTATATCTTTAGTGCTTTTTTTTTGGTACCTGGGATCAAACTCACAACCTTGCGATTGCTTAGGCCACTGAGCTAAATCCCTGGCCCTATATCTTTAGCACTTTGTAAAAATTTTGTTTTTAAAATTTTGAGACAGAGTCCCTTTACTAAATTGATAAGTTGTCTAGGCTTGACTTGAACTTGTGATTTTCCTGTCTCAGCCTTCCAGGGTGCAGGCCATTACAGGTGAGGTCCTCCACTTTCAGCTTAAAAGGTAGGTTTTTAAAAAGGAGAGCAGAGGGCTGGGGATGTGGCAGAGTGGTAGAGCACTTTGCTAGCATGGATGGAAGGCTCTGGAATCAATCAGTAGTATAGATAGATGATAGATGATACATAGATAGATAGATAGATAGATAGATAGATAGATAGATAGATAGAAGAGGATTACAGAGTCTATACTTGTTGCTGCTTCTCTTCATTCTCCCTGCCAGTGCTCTTAATCATCTGATTTTTTTAGTACAGTACCTGAATGGGCTCTGCCTTTAGTCCCTCTCCACTGTAGGTGGAGAGAGAAGTGGTTAGATCCAAGTTGCTGCTGGTGTCATTTTCCTACAAAATAAAAATCTCTCTTTTAAACTACATTTCTTATGGCTTATAAGATCAGATCCAGTTCCTTAGTTTGGTATCTGAGGACATGAACATTTGTATTGTGAAGCGTATAGCTGTTACACTGGCTACTGATTCTCTTTTCCAGTGAGTCTGGGCCATAGCATTGAACTGTTCATGCTTTGTAGACCTTACCCAGTCCTGTCTTGTCTTACTTTCTTTGTTCTGTGTTCTGACCAGAATTAGTGGTGCTGTGTCATTATTTTAACCTTCAAGGGTGATGTGAACTCAAATAGCTTTTCTCCCAAATCCGCCCCTTAGTCACTAAGTAGACTTGTCAGCTGTCTCTCTATCCCTGTTTGTCCTAATGTCATATCACCATAAGTGATATTAAATATTTGTAACCTATTAGCTAGCTGTAAAAGGATCAGCATCAGTCTAGCTCCTGTGCCTTCCACAGAGTTGAGCATATAATACAAAATGAAAAATTACACTGCATTTTTAGAAAATGCCTTAAATTGGAAAGTATGTTTTGCTGATTGTAAAAGCAGATCAAAATTCTTTTTAAAAATAAGTTTTAGGAATGGATAAAAAAGATGTGATCTTTTTATACAATGGAGTAACACTCAGCCATAAAGAAGGATAAACTTGAGACCTTTATAGGTAAATGGGTGCAACTCATAAATGAAATAAATCGGAATTACATGTGTAAACATCGTATTGTCTAGTGTGAGAAGCTGAAAGAGTAAAAAAGCCCAAAGTGTACAATAAGATGTTGTGAAATGGGAAGAAACTGTTCAAAAGAATGAGAAATTAGGATGGGGGAAAGGAGAAAAGCAGGAAGGGAAAAGGAAAAAATTGTAATATTTAAGTTAGATAAGATAGCTATACTAATTTCTCTTTAATTCATTGAAAAGAAAAGTTTGTGCTCATATTGTTTGGCCAGTTTTTCATTGCCTTTATCTTGGATTCTGAGTGACCCCTTTGAAGATAACAATGTATAGTGGGTTTTTTTTTTTTTTTGGTACCAGAAATTGAACTCAGCACCTTGTGCTTGTCAGGCAGGTGCTGTGCCCCTGAGCTATGTCCCTGGCCCAAGCAATGTATTAACCATTGTTACTGCACTATTGTTCTGAAATTTTGTTTCATTGTTTTTTTCTCTTAAAAAAAGACCTAAAAAATAGATTTATTTACTTTTTCTAAAAAAATACTATTTTAGCCGGGAATGATAACACACACTTGTAATCTGAAGCACGCTGTGAGGTTGAGGCAAGGTGATTGCCAAATTTGAGCCCAGACCTGGCACTTTAGCAACTTAGTGAGACCCTGCCTCAAAATAAAAAATTTTAAAAAGGGTTCATTTTCCAGTACCACCACTACCACCACCAGCAACAGAAAGAGAAAGAGACCTATAACAAGCAGTGTTTTGAGCTGACTCTTGGGGTGGCCTGCAATAAAGCATTTGGAGGATTTTGAGTTTCAGGCTATATGTTGAGACCCTGTCTCAAAAAACAAAAAATGAAAAAGAAAAAGCAGTATTTTCAGTAATTACTTTTAGAAAGCTTGAAACACAGTGATGTTACATGAGTTAGGTAGTTACTGGTGGATGTAAATACAGTATTGTATAACATTGGGTCTAGTATATTTTTCCTAGGAAATTAGGTGTTGTTTTGCAAGATCGTTTCTTTTAATAGATATTTATAAGGAAAATAGGTAGAGTATTTTGAAATATTAAGCTTTTTTTTTCTTTTTTCACTTAGGCTGGCAATTTTAGAATTGCCAGATTCTAATCAAATTGTGATAATCAATTTTTTTTTGTTTTTTGTTTTTGTGTTTTGAGACGGGATATGTAGCTCAGGCTGGCCTCGAACTCACTATGTAGCCCAGGCTGGCCTCAAACTTGCTGTGATCCTCCTGCCTTAGCCTTCTGAGTGCTGGGATTATAGGTGTGTACTATCATGCCTGGCTCCCTACTCCTTTTTTATTTTTGTTTTGACATAGGGTCTCACTAATTTGCCCAGGCTGGACTCATACTTGTAATTCTTCTGCCTCAGCTTCTTGGGGTGCAGGAATTACAGATGTGCACCATCAAGCCCTGCTAAAAGTTGATATAGTATCTTAGCACTTAGTAATAGACATTGGTTTACATTAATTTTGTCATATTTGTAATGCAGGCTTTCCAGAACTTTATTTTTTGAGGCGTAAGGAAAATGTTTTTTCAACAAAATTTCAGAGTTAAATGTGGTAGTCCACCAATTTACTGTAAGGAAAAAGATGCTAAATATTCTAGGCTTCATGGTTGTGTGTCTGCCCCTCCCTATGGTTTTGAGATAGGGTTTCACTCTGTGGTTCAGGCTGGTGTTGAACTCACTTTGTAGCCCAGGCTGGCCTCTAACTTGCTGTGATCCTTTTGTACCTCCTGAGTGCTGGAATTACAAGCTATCCTGTTGCCTTAGCCTCCTGAGTGCCTGGCTCGTACTATCTCTTGTACTTACTCAAAATTGAATCTGAAATCGCTTGATAAAGCAAACCAGTGTTTGGAGGACTATCAGTTTGTGTGTGTTTGTGTTTTTTTTTATTTTTTGAGGGGGGTGGTCTTTTTGAGACATGGTTTCAAGCTGACAAATTTACTTCATAATGCAGGCTGGCCTTGAATGTAATTACAGTGATCATCCTGCCTCAGCCTCCTGAGAGCTGGAATTATAGGCATGCACCATCATGCCTGGTGTCATTTTTAACCTTAAATGAAGATCATTGCATATCTTATATGTAGAAAAGCTTTGTTCCTGTTAATAGTTTTATTACATGATTTATTCAGTTGTCCTGCTTGGTAGCCCTTTAGATTCTTTCCAGCTTTGCTAGTACTAACACTGCAGTGAATGTCTTACTAAGTGCACTATTTCATTCATATTAATAAAGTGTAATTTAAATCTGTGGAAACTTTACTCTTGGAAGTAATGCTTAAAATTATTATTTGATATGGTACACAATATATAGATATATATAAATCTCAAAAGATAGGAGATGAATAAGGAAAAGTAGTGTTAAGACTAAAGTGATTAGTACACAAAAATGAGTTATAAGTTACTTGTTTGTTAGAAGAAGTACAAGATACTTTTCTTGCTACTGCTAAGTAGCACATACATTGGATGTCAGTGTCAAACTAGGTTTTTCACTTTTGTGCAATATATTTTTGAACTTGATATGCTAGATAAATGAATATGTGATAGTGAATTGTGAGTTTGTTTTGAAAAATGCTTGCATAGTACAATGAGGGTTGTCATAGACTGAGATATGTATGAAGATTTTAAGACTATAATTTGAGATTTTTTTTGGTTACTTAGGGATTTAAAACTAAATGTGTTTTAAAATGTAAACTTTGTTATCTTGTAATATGTTGTTATGTAACATTAGTACTACTTTTGGAACCCCAAACAAAAGGAAAAGAAAAAATTTTTTAGAGAATATTTTAATATTTCAGATAACTAAACGACCATTTCTTAAAAATGGTATTTTAGATCTAGAACCGTAAAGTAGTAAGTGACAAAGCTGTTTAAAGATTTGTATCCATCTGTGAATAGCTGGTAGTCTCACACTTCCTGTAACAGCTCTTTGGTGTGTTCACTGTGCAGGCTGAGTCTCAGGAGCTGTGACGGGATGTCAGGCAGGGTTCAAGTGTCCAGCAGCTTTTTTTTTTTTATTGAGGTTTTGAGGGTTTATCTACAAGTAAATGAATAGATCAAAGAGAAATAAAAACCTTTAAAGCCTTCAAGTAACTGGTGTCCATATAAAGCATCTTTAATTTCAAATATAAAAAGTTAATTTTTACATGTGGTACTAGGGACCAAGCAAACATTAAATCTTACTAAAGAAAAAAATACTCTCTTTACAGTGGAATCTCTCTACTGAGTTCTGTAGTGGTTGTACTAGGAGAATTACCACCAACAGTGTAAAAGGATTTCTTTTCCCCCTTCAACCTCACCAGCATTTTTTGTTGTTTGATTTCATGATAGTCATTCTTGAGACATAAGGTTGAGTCTCAGTTTTGTTTTAGTTTACATTTCCCTATTGGCCAAAGACTTCGAATATTTTTTCATGTATTATTGGCTGTTTAGTTGCCTATTTTTATTTTAAAGAGACTAAGACCAAACAGAATAAGTCAGTCAAAACAAAACAGTGAAAGTGAAAGTGATACAGGACTTCAAAACAGGATAGTAGGAAATCAGCAGTTACTACCATAATGCCTCTTGTTATCTTCAAAATTACTGCCCATACCATCACACTTAGTAAAATCAAAACAGTTCAGAATAAACCAATCAAAACAAAGCATTGAATAAAACAAAACAGCAAAATGAAACAGTGAAAACAATATTGGATTTCAAAAACAAGACAAAAGGAAGTCCCTGTTATTTGCTATGTTGCATATTGGTATCCTGTAAATAGATGCTTAGGCTACCAGCTTTAGGCCTGCAAAGTCAATCAAACAATATAAGCATTAAGTTGTTTTTGTACCTCAGTCGCTATCACCTAAGTCTGTGTTCCTCTGAATCAGCTGGGGTGGGAAGCTTGAGGTTTTGTGGCTCCCAGGAGGGGTAAATTGGCTTCCTGTTTCTCCTGGCCCATGGCTGCTGCTGGCTTGGGAAGGGCCTAGGTGCCTATTTTATATATATATATATATATTTTTTTTTTTTTAAATTGCCTATTTTTTTGATAGGGTATTGGTATTTTATTTTGAAAGGGTCTATTTTTTTGAGTTTTAAAAATATATTTTAAGCCAGGCTTGGTAGCACCTGTTTGTAATCTCAGCACTCAAGAGGCTGAGGAAGGAGGATCATTGCAAGTTTGAGGCCAGCCTGGGCTACATAGTGAGACCCTGTCTCAAAAAACCAATATATGTATATATTTCTGTGTGTGTGTGTGTGTATAAATAATTAGTATTTTCCTCCTAGATATTAGTCTTCTGTCTGAAGTATAGTTGGCAAAAAAAATTTTCCCTTTTTTTTTCATCTTTTTGAGACAGGGTCTCGCTATGCATTGAGGCAGGCCTTGAGCGTACTTTGTAGCCCAGGCTGGCCTGGAACTTGCAACAATCTTCCTTTTTTTTTTTTTTTTGGTACCGGGGATCAAACTCACGACCTTAGCCACTGAGCTAAATCCCCAGCTCAACAATCTTCCTTTTTAAGCCTGGAGTGCTGGCCTATGCCACCATGCCAGGCACAAATCTTTCCCATTCTTTAGGTTGTCTCTTTACTCCATTGGTTGTTTCCTTTGCTCTACAGAAGCTTTTTAATTTGGCATAATCCTGTTTCTTGCCTTTTGATATTATTTCTTATGCAATTCGGATTTTACTCAGAAAGTGCTAATCAAGCATTTTCTTTCTTTCTTTCCTTTTTTTTTTTTTTTTTTTTGAGATAGGGTCTTGCTATGCAGTTCAGGCTGAACTTGAACTCACTTTGTAGCCCAGGCTGTCCTTGAATTCATGGCAATCTTCCTGCCTCAGCCTTCTGAGTGCTGGGATTACAGGTTTGTACTATCATGCCCAGCTAAGAATTTTCTCCATTATATCTTCCAGCAGATTAAGTGTTTCTGTTTAATAGTTAGATCTTTGACCCACTTTGATTTTATTTGAGTACATGGTGAGAGTTTTGGGTCTAGATTCAATTTTCTGCCTATGTATAGCCAGTTTTTTTTCCCCTGCACCATTTGTTAAAAAGGCTGTTTTTCCTCCTGTGTTTATTTTTGGCCCCTTTGTCAAAGATCAGACAGCTTCATGTGCCTGGTGTGCAACTTTTTAAGAAATGTATAGTAAGAGTACACTCTAATGAAACTGTGAGTAAATCAGTAACAATTGTTTGTTATCAACTATGTATTACACATAATTGTGTGTGCTATACTTTTATATGACTGTTAGCACAGTGTGTATACATCCACACATGTATCACCTATGCATCTATCTCATTTCACATTTCTCTGTCCATTAATTTATTTGTTACGATTTATCATTTGATTATTTTTTATGAGCCAAGAATTGTGCCAGAGATAATGTGGATACCAGAACAAATGAAGACCGGGGATGTAGCTCAGCAGGACAGCACCTGCCTGGCAATTGCAAGACTGTGAGTTCGAGTCCCAGTATTAAAACAACAACAAAAAACCAGATGAGCTGCGTTAGGGCATGGTAGCACATGCTTGTAATCCTAGCACTCTGGAGGCTGAGGCAGGAAGATAGCAGCAGAGTTCAGGCCACCCTGGGCTACATAATGAGTCCAGGGCCAGCTTGGATTACACAGTGTATATCAGTCAGTGTCTACTAGAGAAACAGCTATAATGAGAGATACTCAGATATTCAAGAATCCATAGGCCTGGCTTACAGTGGCCCCTGCAGAGTCAGACGTGAAGTCAGATCTGTTTGCACCCTAGAGACCGAAGGATCCAGTCCGAGGTCTGGAGCTCACTGCAGTGTCCTTTGCAGGTCCACACCAGGAGGCTGATGGGTCTGTAATGGGAGTCAGGGGGAGGCATCCAAGGTGAAGGTGAAGACTGGAGCTCCCCTGAAGAAACAGAAGCAGATCCATCCTGCTTCATTTCCCGTTATACCATCCAGGGCACAGGCTGCCCTAGGGTGTGGAATTGCTGAGCCACTGTTGTGGAGCTTCTCTTACTCAAGTTGACACAACCAAGCAACCATCACACATAGTGAGACCCTGTCTCAAAAACAAAAACAGAGAAAATGAGCTGCAGAGACTGAGACTGCAAGTATTCACAACAAATTGCTAACAGTGGTTATTTATGGGAAGGAAATGGAAGGAAATCTGGATTGAGCAGATGCTTTTTTTTTGATGCTGGAGATGGAACCTCAGAATTTTGAACTGAGCTGCATTCCCAGCCTGTTTTTAAGTTTGTGTTTTGAACAGGGTCTTACTGTGAGCTTGATTTTGTGATCCCTGTGACTTACCCTCCCAGAGTGCTGGGATAATTACAGGCCTGTGCCATCAGGTTCTGCTCAGAGAGGAAGACCTAAAATGACAGCAGGCCGTGCTGAGGCAGGAGGATGGCAAATTCAAGGCCACACTGGGCAGTTTAGCGAGACTGTGCCTCAAAGTTTAAACCCATTCCAACCCCAACAAAATACCTACTGGGGTTTAGCTTAGCACTTGCCTGATGGGCTTGAGGCCCTCAGTTTAATCCTCACTACTGCCAAAAACAAATTGGACATTCATTGCCATTGTTTGGGAAAAAATATATACTATTTTACTATGTGCATATTTCCCAGTTTAAACAGTGATAAAACATTTAAAAAGTAAAGTATGTAACCTTGGCATGGTGATGCGTGCCTGAAATCTTCAGTTACTTGGGACGCTAATGCAGGAGAATTGCAAAATTGAACCCAGCCCAAGCAACTTGGTGAAGGAAGACTTTGTCTCAAAATAAAAAAAGGGTTGGAGAGGTAGCTCAGTGGTAAGGCACCTTGGATTCAGTCTCCAGGTTAAACAAACAAAAGTGACAACAAAAAACCCCACGCATACTTTTATTATTGGAAAAAAAGCAAAACTTTTTAAGCAGGCATCTTGGTAGCTCCAAATATTTGGGATGCTGAGGGTAGGAGAATCACTAGATTGTAAATTCAAACAAATTTAAAAGCTTTTAAAAAATACAAATTATAGGCTGGGGATTTAGCTCAGCAGCAAAAGTGCCTGCCTGGCATGCCGAAGGGCATGAGTTTGATCCCCAGTACCAAAAAAAAACTTTATTGTAAAAGCCAACATGTTACAAAAATCTTCTATTTTCATTAAGGAAAGTTAGTAATTATAGAAGCATATACAAGAAAATATAAACCACTTAATAGAGATAATCATTGATAACATTTTGGTATATCTCCTCATAGTATTTTTAAGGGTATTGTGTAGTAGAGTGTTTTTAATTGATCTAAAATTTTTTTTTTTTGTAATGAGAATCGAATTCAGGATGTTGCACTTGCCAGGAAGGTGTTTTGCCACTGAGCTGTATCCCTGATACAAAATTCATGCAATGTAAAATTCACCATTTTAAGTGTCTAATTATTAGCTGTGGTGGTCCTTGGTTATAGTCCCAGCTTCTAGGGAAGCTGAGGCAGGAGGGTTACAGAAACCCAGGATTTCACAGCCAGTATGGATAACAGCAAAATCATATATTGGAAAAACAAAACAAAAAAATTCTTCAATAAATTTTTATTTTGTTTTGTGTTTGAAACAAGGTCTCACTATGTATTGCAGGTTAGTCTTAACCTCACTGTATAGCCCATGCTGGCCTCAAACTCAAGGCAATTCTCTTGTCTCAGCCTCCTAAATACTGGGATTATAGGCATGTGCCACAATGCCTAGCTTGGACAACTATCTTAAAAGAAAGAAAAATGTGTATTTTAATGAACTGCAGTGCATTCACACTGTTGTGTAACTGTTGCTACTAGTTAGTTGGAGAACATTTTCTTGCTCCTGAGAGAAATCCTAGACCTGTAGAAATCCTAGAAATTCTCTCTGTAGTCTGCCCTGCCTCCAAATTCTGGGAACAATCTCTGCTTTCCATTTCTGTATTTGTCTCACTTGGGTACAGTACCTTGTGTTAGTGCAATCATATAGTTTGTGATCTTTAGTGACTGCTTATTTAAATAGCGTAATATTCTCAAGGTTTATCTGCATTGTAGTGTATACCATTATTTCATTACTTTTTTTGGCTGAATAATGTTCCATTGTATGGATGTACCATGTTTTGTTTATCCACTTAGCCATGAATGCACATTTGTGTTCTTCTACTTTTTGGCTGTTGTGAATAAGGCTGCAGTGAACATGAGGTGGGTGGGCATGTTTTTGTTTGAATATATGTTTTTGTGGGTTTGAATATGTACCTTAAATATTTGAAGAACAGACAGAACGTTTCCCAGAGTGGCTGCTGCATTTTCCATCCCTGTCTCCAGTGTATGGGCACTATGGATGGATATATTAGATTTTTGACAGAAACTCAAAATTGTGTTTTCTTTTCAATGCTGTCATATTTGTGGAAACCTAGATATTAGAGGCTATGCAATAAAATCTTAAGTACTGTGTAAAAAAATTAATGTGGAACAAGAAGTGGCAGTGGCAATGTTTAATTTGATCCTAAGATTTTAGAAGTTATGCAATATTCAGTGGTGCACACATTTTGTTAAATAGGTTTATTTAGGAGTGAAACAAAATACACTGTTCTTCTTATTTGAGCATAGTGGTGGGCACCTGTAATCCTGGCCCTCTGGGAGACTAAAATAAGAGAACTGACTGGGTTTGACCGCAAGCTGAGCAGTTCAGCCACTTAATAAGATTGTCTCAAAAAGATCAGAATGGGGTGGTGGAGGGTTGGGGATGAAGCCCAGTGTAGAGGGCCAGAGTTCAATCCTGGTACCACAAGCACACACCTATCTCTTGTTTTAATTTGTATGTATTTTATTTTTAAGTGATTATGTGTCACTTGAACATAAATACTTTCTTGGTTGCTTCACCTAATCACTTAACAGAATATTTAGGTGCTTCTTTTGACCTAGGGTGGTGTGAACAAATTACTATAATCCTAAGAGCTCTTTCTGTAAGTTTGGGATCCTTTAACTGTAGATGTGATCAGTGTCTATCCATGTTCTGAGATTTGGCTATGTGAATAAGGCTGCAGTGAACATGGCTGGACATGTTTTTGCTTGTGTGTTTTCATGGGTTTGGAATATATATGTAGGAATATAAAAAACTATATTCGTGGTTGTCTACATTCTGCCATGGATGTAGTGCTTAATCTTTTCTACTTGCTTGAACATTTAAGATTTTCCTCGCTAGTATTTTGATTATATTTAACAATAATAGGTATTGTTCACTAACTCTTGGTCCTTATGTCTTATTCTTTTCTTGAAATTGTGTGTGTGCATGTGTGTGTGTGTGTGTTACTAGGATGAAACCCAGGGCCTTTGCACTGAGATACATCTCCAGGCCTTTTTTGTTTTTTTATTTTGAAATGTCTTCACTGAGTCATTAAATTGCTTAGGCTGGATTTGAACTTGCGATGCCTCAGCCACTTAGAGTGCTGGGATTACAGATACTATGTGCCACCACAGTTGGCTTTGTAATAGTCTTATAAGTTGATTCACCATGTTAGAAGGTGGTGTCTGTTTTTGTCAGTGGTGCTGGGGATTGAGCTTTGGGGCTTACATGTACTATGCAAGTATTCTTCATGGTCATTGTTTAATAATTAAATTTTATATTCTTTTGTGGTCAATTCAAATACAAATGTTGGTTTTGGCACCTGTGACTTAAGTGGAGCTGAGAAAAACTGGTCTGAAATTATTTTCCAACCGAAAGCACATGTTATTTGGAGGCTATAGACAAATGGATTTCTGATGCATAAACTTCATGATAAAAAGTTTCTTGCCCATGAGTCAAAAAGGTAGACTCATACTTCCATCCCCAGCTGAGGTGTTACTTATTTCCTCATTTTACAGAGTTTCATTCACTACCACTGACAGCATATGAAAGTGCCTCTCACCTCACTTTTTCATCACAGTTTGCTGACATATGAAATAGTTTTTGTCTTAACCTGCTAGAAATTAGAGCTCTTGCCTTTTGTGTTTTCTCTAAAACTAAGCCACAGGTCTGGTCAGCCTTACAATTTATGTCTTTCTTTAGCTCTTAAGGACTATAGTTCCCAGTCAAGATACTTCTTCCACTAGTCTTTATTTTAGAGTTGGTAGATATTTTTTGGTTACTAAAAAGCAGTAGTTTTTCATTGGAAAATGGTATATTAATGTGATATTTCATACACATTTTCTGCTTTTATGTTAATACGATTTTCTAGGAATTTTTCTAGTCATCTTAATCTCCTACTCTTTTATTAGGATAAATGATTTTCTTCAAAGATATATTTTATGTCATTCTACACTGGTGAAGAAAAACGATGTTCCATGTTGTATTTTGATGTCAAATTGTTTGAAGCATTAAAAGCTATTGGAGAGGGAGAAATTGGGTATAGCTGTCCTTCAAAATCGAGAAAGAACACACAGTAAGTTGCATTTAGGGTGTGAATCTGTCATTTTGAGTTCACGCAGTAGAAAAACTGATCAGTAACATCTTAAGCAAATAAGGGGCTTCCTTTCTTTTAACAGACGTCTAGAGAGGGCAAATACTTGGCTGCTGAAGCTGCTGCAGGAAGTCTCCCTCCTCGCCTGTGTCTGTGGTCTTTTGCACACATGGTTGCAGATAATGATTGTGCCTCCAGTTACCTCTTTCCGCATTCTGTAGGAGGAAGGGGACGATGAAAAGGCTGAAAGGCAGGTAGGATTGTGCTAGCCAAGGTGTTAGCAAGGGCTTCCTACTGATTAGAGAAATTTAGGGAAAAGCAGACCGCAAAGGACTGTGGGAAGCTAGTCACATATAGTTTCTGCTACAGTGGGGAATAAAGGGTTCACACAAAAGTGGGAAAGGAGAATGAACCTTTCAAGCTAATTTTTTACCTAGTATTATTGAACCAAAGGCCTTTGTACTGATCTATACAGCCCTAGGTGCCCCCGCCTCTTATTTTTACTTTTTATTTTATTTAGAAATAATCTTGCTAAGTCTGTGTTTCTCAGGCTGGGTTTGAATTTGGCAAACCTCCTGCCTCATCCTCCTAATCCTCCCAGGGATTACAGGCATGTACCATTGTTTCTGGCCCAAATTAATTTTAAGCAGTTAAAAGCCAAGTGTTTGATGATAAGTATAATTTATGAACAGTCACTGTGTTTTACATTATGTAAAGACTTTCCATAATTAACCCAGACACATTTTTGCTGACTTGCACTTCCATATAAACACAAAGGTTTAAAATACAGGTGGCTAAAGATAGAGTTTTAAGCAGTCATATCACACTATGGTAGTCTTTATCTTTTTTTTTAACATGACTGATTGGAAAACACAACAGAGAAATTCAGTATTTATAGCAGAAAACAATTTAAAGTACATTTCATGTGTGGCTTTTGCCATAGGCCAATTAAGTTTCTTTGTTTAGTTTACTGAGTTTATAATTCAGTATTCTTTATCAGGAAGACATTTCTATCTCAAAATTTTAGTAAACGAAAGTCCTTTTGGGTCTGGATTATTTAAATAAAGTTTATTTCTTCTTAATGAGTTACTTGTATTTTCCCTTCTCAGAGAAGTGTTTTTTGGTTACCAATAAATGTACATACAAATGGAAAGCAATTTGTAAAATAAAGAAAGCTCGGAATTAGAAACCCATGTTTCTTATTTTTGGGCTACTAAATACTCTACCTATAAGATTTTGGTTGTTAAATAATTTCTTCAAAACTTGTATTTTGCACATGAGTGTGTAGGGCATCTCTGTAATCCCAGCACCCAATTTGGGAGGCCAGGGCAGTAGAATTAAGGGATCTAGGCCAGCCAACATAGCAAGAGCTTATGTTAAGTTTTTTTTGTGTTTTGATAAATTATTATCTCATGATTACTGTCAGGAGTAATTACATAATCATGTATAGAAGTCTTCAGCAATATATTGGTTTGTTTGTTTGTTTGTTTATTTATTTATTTATTTATTTATTTATTTATTTGGTGGTGCCTGGGATTGAACTCATGACTTTGCACTTGGCAGGCAGGCATTTACACCACTGGTTTATTTATTCTCCTTATATGTAAAAGTTTCCGTGATTAATTTCCTTGAAGATAAAATTAACAAATACAAAAGGTAGTTTTACATGAAAATTATAGTCACTTTAGTTTCTAGAATAACAATTAAAAAAAAAGAACAAGGACTAACTTGGTTCAATTTAGCAGACAGAATTTTATCTGCATCTATAATGAACTGCTATAAAATAATTTATTGGGAAAAATTGGTATAATTATGGATTTTTTTCTTTAAATCTTTGGAATAATGAAAAACCAGGTGAAAGTAGATCTTATTTTTTAATTTTTCCTTACAAAAATAAAATTTAAGAAAAATTAGAGAATGAAGATAAGCAAAAAGATTGGATATATATATCAGTGATGGGCAGCTTCTTAGCATTAGTAAGGCCCTGAGTTTGAGCCCTAACATTGTAAAAAAAAAAGAAAGAGAAGTAGTTAACAGCAAAACATTGTGAATGGCATGTTCTTTGTTTTTCTGAAAATATTTTTGGGCATATATATGTATATAAATTTATATATATATAACTTTTTTCCTCAAGAATGTGTCTTTTTTCCACTTGAGTTTTGGTAACCTATACTTTTTTATTTCACAGTGTAGGGTAGGCATTTTTCCATTTCATTAAATCTTTTCTAGTGGTCTAGAATATCTGTACCATTTGCATGTATACCTCTGTTGTCAGTGATATTGTGCACATTTATTCTTGAGGGTATAGGAAAAGATAGTTCTGGGAGGTCTCGAGCTCACTATGTAAACCAGACTGGCCTCAAACTTGTGGCACTCCTGCCTCAGCCTCCAGAGCGCTGGAATTACAGGCTTGTGCCACCCTGCCTGGCTCAAATTTTTACTTTCAAATGAAAGTTATAATTAGGAAACTTTAAAGTGAACCAGTGGATTAGTATGTCTTAATATTAATGTATTGCTCTGTAATAGGAGTTTTAAGAAACCATGTAATTAAAAACTAAAGTTTCTCCTAGAATATACTTACTGGTAGTGATAAAAATCTAACAAAAGCTGATAGAGTTTAATGGAGTCTTTATCTTCTCAAATTGGTCTTAAAAGAAGTCCAGAAATATTAGCTGCTTCTCTTTAAAATCACAATGTGTTTAAGTGTCTGATAATTCGGTGTTGAGTACACAAATAATTACATACAGGTACGTGTGTGTGTATGTATGTGTATAGTATGGTATTGCTGTGTGGTTCAGGGCCGCTTCTAACTCACTGTGCAGCCTAGACTGACCTCAAATGGATCCTCCTGCGTTAGCCTCCAGAGTGCTGGGATTACGGGCATGCATCCCATGCCTGACCTTTCGTATAGCTTTTACTAATAAATCCAGCATTTTTTTTTCTTTCTGGGGGGCAGATAGGGTCTTCCTATATAGTTTAGGCTGACCTTGAACTCCCTGTGTAGCCCAGGCTGTCCTTGAATTGGTCAGTGATCTTCCTGCCTCAGTCCAGAGTGCTGAGATTACAGACATGGACCACCACTGCTGGCTAACTCAATGTTTTGGACACAGTGTACACTATAAGGACAATGAAAACTATTTACTTATAGAACATGCAAAAATTGTCATTGTGAGAGTATACTTTCCTTTAATCTTTACTAGCATGTGTATTGATTGAGTTTGCATTTTCCATTGGTTAAATGTTTATTTTAGATTCTTCTAGGTAGGGTCTTTTTTTTTTGACAACTCTGGTTTTTAGTTTATTTGGAGTGGATAGTCATTACTGTTACCTAATTTTAGAACATTTTATCGTATCAAGAAGAACCCTATTACTCATCAGTTATTACTCCATGTTCTTGTCCCCTGGTTCTTGGCGTTCACTAATGTACTTACTGTCTCTTTGGACTTGGCTTATTCTGGATGTTTCCTGTAAACGAAATCATGCTGTATGTGATAATGTGTGTCTGGTTTCTTTTACTTAGCATGTTTTTAAAGTTAATCTATATTGTGTATCATTCTTACATGTGGATTTGTGGCTGTTTCATATTGTGCTTCCCGTTGATGTGCATTTGGGTTGTGCTGCTGGTTTTGGCTATTAGGAATGATGCTTCTATGAACATGGCTTTGTGTTTTCAGCTGTCTTGGTTATAGACATAGGAATGGTCATGTTAGTTCTTATGAGTTTTATCCTTTTGAGGAACTACCAGACTGTTTTCCAAAGAGATACTACCATTTTTATATTCTCACCTGCAATGTAGCAGTATTTCAATTTCTCTGCATTCTTACCAACATTTGGTGTTGTCCATCTTTGTTATTTTAGCTGTTTCAGTGGGTGTAAAATGTATCTCATTATAGTTTTTGTTTCCATGTCTCTAAAAATAACCAATGATGTTGAACATCTTTTCATGTTATTTATTGATCATCTGTAGATATTTTTGTTGTTTCTTTTGTCTTTTGAGACAAGATCTTGCTATGTAGAGCAGACTAACCTTTCACTCGCTGTGTAGCCCAGGCTGGCCTCAAATTCATGGCAATCCTCCTGCCTCAGCCTCCTGAGTGCTGGAATTACAGGTATGCATCACTATGCCCAACCATATTCTTGTTTTGTTTTGATTTGTTTTTTGAGACAAGGTCTTGCTCTGTAGTCCAAGCTAGCCTTGAACTCACTGTGTAGTCAGGATGGCTTTGAACTGGTGGCAGTCCTCCTGCCACAGTCTCCTGTGTGCTGGGATTACAGGTGTGTGTCACCATCCCTGGCTATATGTGTAAATTCTTAAGAGAAATGCCTATGCAAATCCTTTGCCCATTTAAAAAATGAATTATGTTTTATTATTGAGTTATAAAAATTCTTTATGTGTTCTGGACAGTAGGACCTCATATGATTGCAAGTGGGTTTTCATGGATTGTTTTCTTACTTTCTTGAAGGTGTTCTTTGGAGCCCAAAAGTCGTTTTTTTGTTTTTATTTTTTATTTATTTTTTGTTTTTTGGAGACAGAGTCTCATTCAGTAGTCCATGCTGGCCTCAAACTCACTATGTAGTCTAGTTAGGGTGGCTTTCAACTCTCAGTCCTTTTGCTGCCGCCTCCTAAGTGCTGAATTTTTAATTTGGATGAAACCCAGTTTTTAGTGTGTTTGGCCAAATCAGATAAATACAGTGGAAAACTAACTCACAATACCTTTCACTCATTTATTTGATACTTTATGAGTTATCCTGTGGAGAAATTAGGGCTGTGGGGATAAAAGACATAGTTTCTTTCCTTACAGTGTAGAGAAAAAGTGTGAATCAAGGATTACAGGAAGATACGTTCTGTTATATGGGTATAAACAGAACGCCGTGTGCCTAGTAGAGGAGCTCGGATCTGGCCCAGGAGTCTGTGGGCAGAGGTTTGCAAAGCTTCCAAGAGCGGGGAGGCCCATGATGGCTAGTTTGGAAGGCTAGAGAGTCAGCAGAAAGCAAGTTTTCAATTTAGTAAGAGGAATGGTAAATACATAATGTAAAGCAATAACAAACTGAGGAGGTCTCAAAGAGATTTCAACTCTTGAGTGGGTCAGATAAATTCTAAATTTAAGTTCAAAAACTTTTTATACTTGGGAGGAACTGGAAAAGATTCAGGGTCAGAAAACAGAAATGGCCCAAATGGGTAAGGTGTTACAAGTTGTGCGGAATGACGATGATGCTCTTTTAAATAATGTGTTATAAACCTTTATCCTACTATCATTAGTTTTTAACATGAAATTTTGATGTTCATTGACTTTTTCGTATCATTGTTTCTAAAATGGTGTGAAGTCTTCAGTTCCTTTTTTTTTCTCCTGGTATTGGAGATTGAACCCACAGAGGGTCAAACTAAATCCTCAACCCTGTTTATCTTTTTAGTTTTGAGACAGTGTCTTGCTAAGTTGCCCAGGCTGGCCTCAAACTAGCTGTCCTCCTGCCACAGCCATCTGAACAGCTGGGATTACAGGTGTGTGCCACCGTGCCTGGCCGTTCTTTTAATTCCTTAATTACTTACGTACTGCATGCTAGATTGTTCTTTTTATGAAAAACGTAGTAATCAGTAGATGATTACTGATGAGGAAATGATTTTTGAAATGTGAAAAGCAAATATTAATACTTACTAAGGTTTTTATCATAAAAATTATACAATCTGTAAACAGAATTAGGTAATAAAGGCGAAAATAAGAAATACTGAAAAAAATCCCACCACCTAGAGATAATTACTTAACATTTTGGTGCATTTCCTTCTTGACATCTTTCCATTCATTTGTGGCATGCACATACACACATACTCACCTGTTTTAAAAAGTTACAAAGATAAAGCATTCTATGCATAGTGTTCTAACTTCTTTTTAAATGAGATACATTATGACTTTCAGTGTTAATAAATATAGGTTATATAATTATGTAAAACTGCTTTAAGATATTCCATTGTCTGGCTATATTAATCCCCTATCATGAATACTTAGGTTGTTCATAGTTTTCTTGCTGTAGTAAGTAATGCTTAGACTCTTACCCATTTATCTGATATTCATTCTCTGTCTCTCTCTCTCTCTCTGTTTCTCTCCCTCATTTATTTTGGTCCTTTTTGAAGCAAGATTTCACTACATGGTTCAGGCTGGCCTTGAGCTCACTTTGTAGCCTAGGCTGGCCTCGAACTCTGGATGATTCTCCTGCCTCAGCCTCATGAGTGCTGTGCTACAATTACAGCTGTGGGCCGCCAAGGCCGGCTGGTTATCTCTTTAGTGTAAATTCCTAAAAGTATGGTTGTTCAAACTTGGGGTATGCAGGCGGGCGTGGTGGCTCATGCCAGTAATCGCAGCACTCAGAAGGCTGAGGCAGGAGGATATTGTGAGTTTGAGACCAGCCTGGGATACAAAGTGAGCTCAAGGCCAACCTGAACAGCATAACGAGACCCTGTCTCAATAAAGCCCCCCGCCAAAAAAAATATCCTGGGTGTATCACTTTAATTTTAGGGACATAATGATACACTTTGTCCCTAAAAGAAGAAGGTGGAGCCAATTTGTCCTTCTACTGTAAGGGAATAGTAGTAGTCCTTGTTATTCTTGACCACATTGGCTTTTTCTTTTTGGTACCAGAGATTGAACTCACAACCTCATGTTTGCCAGGCAGCACTTGCACCACAGAGCTAAATCCCTGGCCTTCCCACATTGGCTTTTGAGTGTTTATCTAAACTGATAGGCTGATGATCTTTTGTGTTTATTACTATTATCCTTATTATTTTATTGCCAGGGAGGTTGAATGTTTTCATTTGTGTACTGGCTGCCCCAGTCTTTTGGGTAGTTTCCATTCCTTTCCTTTGTCTTCCTTTCAACAGCCAGAATTATATGGTATTGCAGATTGGGCTTTGAGGCTTTACTATCTGGATTTGGAATCTCAGCTGTACTGTTTAGCTGTGTGACTTGGCCAAATTCACTGTCTTGGTTTCCCTCTTCTATAAGATGACAGAATACCTACCTCATAGGATTGTTAGGATAACTGCATGAGTTCTTCAAACAGTGTCTGGCAGATTATAAGCATTGCTACTGTTATCTGTAGACAGGTATAATGTCTTAGGATAAATTCATGTAAAGGTAATGAGTGTTTAAAAATAGGTATCACTGAATTACTCTCTCATAAAATTGTTCTTTTTCATAGTAAAACTACTATGGGGTCTTCCCGGTGTTACGGTTGTGTCCAAGCTGTGTGTCATTGTTTCTGTATTTATCTGTAGTTCTAAGAAACCAAAAGATGATATGTAAAATAATACATATTTTCTAACTTTTGATTATAAAAATTCAAATAAAGTTTAAAAACTTAGTCTTATGACCACTTGTGTATTTACTGTCTAGATTAGTGGAACTCAGTAAAGCAACAGGTATTTTCTGTATTTCTGTAAAAGTTCAGTAAATATTTTAGGTTTTGGAGATCATGTAGTTTCTCTCAACTGCTGAATTTCAGTTGTAGTCAGTAGTCATAATTAATAGGTGAATAGGAATATCACTGTTCCAATAAAACTTTTTACAGAGTTTTGAATGTGACATTTGGTTTTATTCTTGACAGTATTGACAACACAGCACATTAAAAGTTACAGAAACAGTGTCAGAGATCCTGGTGCTCTTGGCTAGCTGTGTCCTAAGTGCTTGTGAGATATTTGCAAAGTGCACAACAGTAGTGCTCTCTCAGGTTTTGTAATTTTAAATTGCCCTTTTATATGTTTATTTTTTTGGTACTGGGAATCAGATTTACAGCCTCATGCTTGCCAAGCAGGCACTGTGTCACTGAGCTACATCCTTGGCCGTAAATTGCTTTTTAAGCAAACATTTTGTACATTTGTTTTCAAAAAGTGCCAAATTTGTCAGTATTGCATATAAATAATTGTGTTAATTCTTTTACTGTAGTATAGATTCTGTGTACAAATTGTTTATAAAGTTTTATGGTTTTTTCAGTGAAGTGTGTACAGTTGTTTAATAAAGAACTGTATATTTATGTATTTTGTACGGGCTTTTTGAAAAACTCAACTCTGGGGCTGGGAATTTAACTCAGTGGTATAAGCGCCTGCCTTGCAAGCATGTGTTTGTGAGTTCGATCCCCAGTACCGATAAAAAAAAAAGAAAGAAAGAAAAAGAAAAACTCAACTCAGGGAAGTACCTAGTATTTGTTATACTTAAATGGCTGAAAATTCAACAGGCCACACTGTCACAGGCTCTGAAATTCCTGAGAGGTCCCAGATCAAGATTCCGCTTGTTTCAAGAAAGGGTAACACTTCTAAGCCATCTTATCCTTATCTCCAAGCATAAATGAGAAAATGTTTTCTACTTCCATGTAGGGAGATTTACAGATTTTCAAGCTTATATTTTTCTGTGCTATATATGCTATGTCGTAACACTTAAAAAATAGTTTTTAATTCATACTAGTGAATATGTCAAACCTTATTTTCCTTGAACACCCAAAAGTGATCTAAATTCTGTTACACATTGTCAGATT
This sequence comes from Hydrochoerus hydrochaeris, assembly GCA_004027455.1. Taxonomy (NCBI): domain Eukaryota; kingdom Metazoa; phylum Chordata; class Mammalia; order Rodentia; family Hydrochaeridae; genus Hydrochoerus; species Hydrochoerus hydrochaeris. Next base: position 39,868 of record PVLA01010044.1, read on the forward strand.
CTTAGATCTCATGTCTATTAAGTTTCTTAAAACTGGGAAGAATGTGTGCTGGTAGGGACTCAACTCCTCAGGACAATTGTAACTAGCTATTGTCACATTATTACCATCAAGTATCTACAACAATTCAGAAGCACAAATCCCAAATAGTTAATTTCCTATTTGTTGCCATTTGTATCTTTGGAAGGGGGGTGGTGTTTAACTGTCTATTTAACTGTCTCTATCAGTATGGTAGAATTCTGTAGGATAAAATAGACAAAAACAGTTATAGTATCAAAAAGTCTCTCCTGTTGACATGTAACAAAATAATCCTCTTCGTGAGAAACCCACCTGTGTGAGGATGAGAAACTGCTATTGTCAAAACCTAGCAGACCAATTTCTGACCAATAAAACTTCTTTAACAAAAGTAGGTGGTAGCTGAATTTGGGGTGGGCTATCTTTTGCCATCTCCTGATCCAAATTAAACAGCAAGTTGCTATATTTTCCTTTCTTCCTTTCTTTCTTTTTGGCATTGGGATTTTTTTTTTTTTTTTTTTAGTTTAGAAAAAATAACTCATACATTAACATCTTTTGTCTTTTTTATTTTATTTAAAGAGAAACAAAAGCATGTAAAGGGTAGAGGTAATACAGAATTCCAAAAAAAAAAGATACACAATAAGAAATCACTAGTTAAAATTACATATTGTCCTCTTAGAAATAGTTGCTCAAGTTACAAAATTAAAGCATACAAAGTAGATAGACAAACATTGAGAGTGTAGACAGCTATGCATGCATGAATATCTGCATGTATTTCTATACTTTCTGTATTAGAGGGAAAAACAAAACTTAGCAAGACCAAACAAAACAAATTCCTGTAAAAACATGAAACCAAAAAGTCATATAAAACCACAGTACAAGGTGATCTACAATGATTACTGTGTTGTTTCTTATTATCTTCAATAGAATTGTCTATATCATCAGGCATAATTGAATATAGCAGTATAATTGAGTATAGCAGTAAATAACAATATTAGTAAGAATAAAATGTTGTAGACAGTATAAAACTTCAAAGGCAGGTAATAATCAAACCATAGTGGACATTCTAGTGGATCTTGTCATCTTAAGTGCATTTGCCTATACTCTCAGAGTTGATACTATCAATCATAACAGCTTTGAATAAAATCTATCAATACAAAGCAGCGATCCAACAAACTAGATTCGATTATGATCAGTCATGGTAAAACAGTGTAGGTTTTACAGAGCTTTAGATTAAGTTAATAGGAAATTAAGGATGATTACCATACTATATCCTGTTATTTTGGGGATTACTGTCTGTGCCCTCAAATCTAGTACAGGTAAAAATGACTGGAACAGAATACATCTAAGCAGAGTAGTGTGGGTAATGTGGGTTTTAAATCCCGGTGCACTATTTACAATATAGCGTATCAAGACCATCTATATTATAATTTCTAGTTATCTTTCTCTGCCTCATTTCTGCTATGCTATTTTTCTGCCTTTGTCTAGTTTTCTCCTTCGTTCTACTTCCTGCCCCACTCATTGAGGACTTTCTGCCACTGTTCCTAAAATCCTGGTATTTTTTTTCTCTCTCTCTAGAATGTCCTTCAGTATTCTCTGTAGTGTTGGATTGGTGGTCACAAACTCCCCCAGTTCCTCTTTGTCATGGAAGCATCTTATTTCTCCATCAACTTCTAGTGACAGTTCTGCAGGGTACATCAATCTGGTCTGGAGGTTATTTTCTTTCAGGGCTTGTAACACTTTGCCCCAACCTCTTCTTGATCTGATGGTCTGTGTTGAGAAGTCAGCCGTGATTCTGATGGGCTTATCTTTATAGGTAATCTGTTTCTTTTCTCTGATGGCTTTTAATATTCTGTTTTTATATTGACTTTCTGGCATCTTGATTATTATATGTCTGGGTGTAGATCTGCTTTGGTTGTAGGTGGCTGGAGTTCTGTATGCCTCACACAACCAAATGTCATTTTCTTTTCCCATGCTTGGGAAGTTTTCCTTAATTATTTCCGTGAATAGCCTTTGTAATTCACCTGTATGTATTCCTGCTTCTTCGTTCATGTTTCTTATTCTTAAATTGTAGATTCTCTTGTCATCTTCTAGCCTTTGTATTGTTACTGCCTGTTTCCTTGTTATTTTTAAGAGACCTTTCCTGTCATTATCACACGCTGCCAACTTGTCTTCAAGTTTTGACAGTTTATCCTTAGTTTCTTTTAAGGCATTTTGCCAGCTTTCAATGGAGTTTTTAATTTCCTGTTAGTCTGTTTGAATCTGCTTCATGTACTCTATATTTTCTTTATATTGTTTATCAAATGTTTCTCATGTATACACATGTCCTTTTTTTGTGTTCCTCCCTTCTTCCGTCTGTATCTTCCTGAGAGATGCTTCCTAAGAGCATTTCTTTTATTACTCTACTCATATCTTGCCTTACCTGATTTAATATTTCAGTTTTGAGCTCATCTACAAGGTCCTGAAGATATCTCTTAATGTCCATTGAAACCATGTCTGATGTTGTGTGTTTGCCGCCCTCAGTCTCCCTTGTTTTTCCCTCTCCTGGATCAGTGCTCTCAGGGTTCTGGGCTGGGGGCCTCCTCCTGCCTCTCTCTCCTGTCATGGCCCTGGCTTCCTCCACACAGGTTACAGTGCAGGTCCCAGCCCCCTTCCCTGTTGGTCACGTTTCCTCCCAAGCATGCTGGCAAGGGACCTCCGCCCTCTCCTGCCTGCTCTTGTCACTGAGGTGTAAACAGCGGCTGTGTATGCCTGCACCTCCTCACCGGGCCAGCCAAACTTCAGGGGCCTTCACCTGGTTAGTACTTGGTAGAGGCAGGGAATTGATTTGGGATGGCTCATTGGGTCCTGGCCAGGGGCGCAGCCCAGTCCGAGCAAATCCCAGGAATCTGCTCTGGGGAGGGAGCAACCAACTGAAGTCACTGTGGCTCCCAGTTCAGGCTCCTCCTGCCCAATTCCAACATGTCACCCATTTGGTCGCACCCCTCCCGTTGAGGGGGGGGTCTCATTCCCAGCACTGACCGTGGGTTAATGAAGGTCTCTTCACCGGCTCCGCTCTCCATTGGGCTCACCAACCCCCGACTTCAGCGCTGCTGCGTTCCCTGCGAGTGGCGGCAAGAAAGAGTTTGGGCGGCTCTGCCAGCCGGCTCACATTCAAGCTGGCGCAAACTTGGATAGTCACCACGAAAATGCTGTGTCCCTTAATTTTTAGTTGTTTCAGTTGTAGTCCCGAAATATTTGACAAGCTATTTTACGTTTTAATTTCTTCCTCTGTCAAGAGGATCCGTTTCCCTCTGTCTGGATCTCTCCAGCGTGTTTTATTCTGGCATATGAATTGTTTTTCCATGGAGGCTTTTTACTTTGTTGCTCACTGATCGGCCGTCTTGTCTTCTCCCTCGGCATTGGGATTTGAACTCATGACTTCATACTTGTCAGGCAGGCATTGTGCCCTGGAGCTCTATCTCTGGCCCTGTATTTTCTTTCTTTGTAAATGTGAGTGTATACGCATGCATATGTTTCCTCACCCCCTGCAAAATAAGTTGTATTCATCATGGTACTTTATGCTTTACTATTTCAGCATGTATCTCCTCAAAATAGTAACATTCTTCTGAAAACCATCATACCATTATTATTATAGCTAAGAACACGATACTTTTTTAATAGCCCGAGATTATATAATATGGTACAAAAAGTTTGAAAATCTTCAGGTTTGATGCTTAACAATTAGCCTGTCAAGCTGCCCCTCTCTCCCTATCCGTTTCTTCATTTATTTCTTTAGATGGAAAGTACATTGAATAAAGCTGTTTGCTAATTTCATTTGATTTACCTAAATAATCAATTGAAAGAAATGGAATGTCCGTTTAATTTTTTTGGTGGTGTTGAGGATTAAACTGTGCCTCAAGCAGGCGATGGAAACATCCTACCACTGTGGTTTGTTTTTTTAAAAACCTGTTTTTTTTTTTTAATATGATTTGAAATAGAGAATTATGTGTAAGTTGTGACTGAAAGAAAAGATCTTATTAAATCACATACAGCATTTGAAATTCTCATTTAATTGTTTGATAAGTAGGAGGAAAAAATGAAGTTAGGTAAAGCCAATTGGTGTTTGTTTGTTTGTTTGTTTGTACCAGGAATTGAACTCACAACCTTGTGCTTGCCAGGCAGGCACTTACACCGCTGAGCTAAACCCCCACCCTTTTAAAAAAACATTATTTAGAGAAAAAAATGCAAACAGAAAGAAGGGTAGAAATAATACAGAATTTCAAAAAAAATAACAGTAAGAAATGACTGGTCAAAAAAAATAACAGTAAGAAATCACTAGTTGATAAGTTGTTCAAGTTACAAAATCAAAGCTTAAAAAATGGACAATGATAGTACAAACTATTGTGTTTGATGAACTAACAAAAACTTAGTAGTATTGTTATCTATCTTGCACACTTATACATACAGTTATATCCTTTAGGGCACTTTCATTATTACAATATTTATTGTACATTTTGGATCTTATATTGTGTTGTCTCTCAGTTTGAGTAAAGCCAATTGTATGTTTTAAAAAAGTGGCCAGCTGGTGTCCAAGCTGAGGCGTTAGGGGAGGGAGGAGGAACCCATTCTACATTATTGGTGGGAATCTAAACTAGTATAGCCACAATAGTATATGTGCTGCTGAAGCGAGCACTAGTATAATAACCATTGTGAAATTCAATATAGGTTTTTCAGTAAACTAGAAGTAATACCTTCATTTGACCCAGCTATTCCCCTTCTAGATATCTTCCCAAAAGAGTTAAAGTGATCATATTGCAGTATTACATGTCTACCCATGTTTATAGCAGCACAGTTCATAATTGCGAAGTCTTGAAAGAGGCCCATATGTCCTTCAGCAGATGAACAGATAAAGAAAATGTGGTATTTGTACACAGTGGAGTACTACTCAGCTATAAAAAATGACATTGAGTCATTTGTAGGAACATGGATGGACCTTGAGACCATATGTTAAGTGAAATGAATCAAGCTAAGAAGCTTAAATATCACATGGTTTCTCATAAATGGGAAACCCAGAATACAAATAAGGAGCCAACTAAGTGCTCACTTCATCACATGTATGAAAAGTCAAATAAAAGGTAATATGAAGCCAGGAGATTGATCTTTTCAAAAGGGGAGGAGGGAAGGAAGGGAACGAAACATAAAGAAGAGGTGTTCTGCATACACACTGACTCCCTATAATGCATGTAATCATTGCGCACTGCAAACTCTAAGAAAAAATACAGCCAGCTGGGTGCATACATACAATCTCAGCACTGGGGAGGCTGAAGCAGGTTGACCCACATCATAGCTTTCATTACACAAGTGAATTCAACTGTGTGCCTCAGGAAAACACCAAAAACAAACAGACAACAGAAAAACTCCGAAGTGGCCAGAACTGTAGAAGTTGTCAAAGAAGGGAAAAAGAGAAGAAAGAAACATTACAGCTATTTTCAGATTTAACTTTCTCATATTTTTACTTGACATGAACACTTTGTAACACTTCACGTAAAGGTATTTCATTGTGAAAAGTGCTACAAATACAAGAAAGGTCATTGTTTTATTTTTCTTTACTCTTACTGCTCTGGCACAAATTTAGCATTCTGAGTTGTGCCAGCTTCTCTCTTCTCATCTGTTAAGCTATGGATGAGTGTCATTTTATCCTTTTAATTTTTTTTTTTTGAGGTGGGGTCTTACTGTGTAGTTCAGATTGCATTTGAACTCACGGTGTAGCCTAGACTGACCTGAAACTCAAGTGATCCTCCTGCCTCAGCCTTCTAAATGCTGGGGTTACAAGCATTTCATCCTTTTAAAAACAGCCGTTGCTCTGATTAGAAAGAAAGAATTTAATGTGTTGGTGTAATCATGGGACTGTAGGCTGTAGTTAGGAATAGTGTGCCTCAAGAGGCTGCAAGATTTTATTCTTGGGTATTTATGCTAACCGTTAGTGGGAAGGAAGTAGCCTTTTAGGAACAGACTCAACAATTCTTACTACATTTTACGCAGGGGAAGCAAAATGTATAAAACTATGGAGGAAAGAAAGAACAGCAAGACATTCATGATGGCTAGAGTCAGTATTTAGGATGTGGGTTTTTTTTTTTTTTGTCTTTTTTTTTTTAGGATGTAAGTTTTGAAACACGTTTGAGAGAGAGAAGCAAAGCATGATCTCTGGTGGACCAGACTGAAGAATTTGGGCTTTAACTTAGTATAGAATCGGGGAGAGTAGATTCTAAATGCAACAGATTCTAACATTTCCAAAAATGGAAATAGTTTTTTTTTCTCTGATTATAAAGGAATACATTCTTGTTGTGAAATGCAAATGAGTAAAAACAAAAAAAAAAGTGGGCAGTGAAAGATTGCTCTAATCCCATTTACTAGAGGTAACCACTGGGCTGGGGATTTAGCTCAGCGGCATAAGCGCCTGCCTTGCAAGCACTTGGGCGGGAGTTTGATCCCTGGTACTGATTAAAAAAAAAAAATTGAGAGATAACCACTGCCTAACAGTTCACTGAATAGCTTCACAGAAGAGATTTTCGTGATCAGTTTTGCACCAGTATGGATAGTGGAAAAGATGAAAGGGATGAGAGTGGAGGCAGGAGGCTGTTAGAGAAGTCCAGTGAGAAGCTACAAGGACTAGTTAAAGATGGTTAAAGAAAAGAAGGGCAAAATTTAAAAAAATCAGAAAAGAAGGGAAAAATGGAAACAAAATTTTTGTAAATGGGGAGGAGAGAAGGGATTAAAGGGGGAGAGGATGGGAAAAGGAAAAATGAACCAAGTTATATCATGTACAGGTACAAATTGTCTGATGAATGTGATCATTATGTATATCTAAAATATACTAATAAAATCTGATTTTCAAAAAAAAAAAAAAAGATAGTTAAAGGGCTGGGGATATAGCTCAGCAGCGTAAGTGCCTGCCTCTTAAGTGTAAGACCCTGAGTTTGATTCCCTGTACAAAAGACAAAACAAAACAAACTTTGGGAGGTTGCTTCTGCTTTGTATATGTGTATATATACAAGGTAGATAATTATGCTGCTGGTCTCTGTTCATCAGAAAGAACAGTTTGTGCTTTCCTTTCATTCTTTTTTCTTTTCTCCCATCTCAGTTGTTGTTTCTTTTTGAGCAGTTTCTTCTCCTTTCACTTTCCACTACCATCTTAGGGACAAACTTGAGATCATCAAAAATAGAAAATTAAAATCTTGAAAGTTTTATTTATTTTCTCTAAAAAAACAAAAAAAATTTGAAATACGTTCTGACTTTTTCATCTTTCAAAGATGCAAATAGATACTTTGTGTATATATAGTACCTTTTTCTCAATCAAAGAGCTCATCATTCTTTTTTTTAAATTGATTTATTGGTATATGCTTACTATACATAATAATTACATTCATCTCCGGGAGTTGGTGCATATACATACTGCATCTTAATCAGTTCCCTTTTCCTATCCTCACCTTACCCCATATCCAGATTCATTATTCTTTATATTAATTGTTTAGTTCAGTGTTTGTAATTCTAGAGTCATTTTATCAAATCAATGTGAGAAACCTCTATTTTGTTGAGACCACCTGTTTTGTTTTCTAAATGACCTAAAATCTAGATAATCTACCTTTATTAGTGATCAATCTAAAATGCAAAATAAAATTGTCAAAGTCCTTAATATAGATAATTGATCCTGAATAAATGTTTGTGTGGATGTCTTGAAAATGGATATTCTCTTTTGCCTTTTCTTGAATACCTCAAAACCTGTACTAAAAATGTACTTACTTATTTCAAGCAAGTTGGTTTGTTTTGGAAGAAAAACGATATTTTATAGTTCAGGAAATTATTGATTACCAGCTGGTTTAAAATCCTGGTATTTTCTGATACATTTCTTGATATTTGACATTTTTTTTGCAGTTGAAATGGAGGCACAGTGAGCAGAAGTGTTGAGATCATGAAGGATGTACATGTGTGTGATAGGGATTAAACCCAGGGCCTGTGCATGCTTAAGCCATGCGCTCTGCTGCTGAGCTACACTGCCAGCCCAAAGAGAGTTTTGAAGTCCTGCAGAGAGACTGTTTCTTTGAACTTCATTCATTCACCCAGCATTTTTATGTGTTCTAGACTTTGTGTTGAGGACCATGGAAAGCCAAGGAATCACTTTAGTGGCAGAAGCAGTCAAGAAATCTAAAGGTACCTTACAGTGGAAAAACACTGTAGTCGCTGGATAGAAGAGGTAAACACAGCAGAAAAGCTTTTTTAGGAAGCTGAGACCTGGAGGAGAAACATTAAGGGGAAGATCCATGTGCGTACTTAAGTATAAAGGCAGGGTGGTATGAAAGTCTTCAAGAGGTTCTTTAAAGACTGGAGGTAGGGCCATAGAAAGAAGCAGTGGCCAGATGCATCATGAAAGGGCTAGTGTGTCTGGGTAAAAGGATTTTTGATAATTTTGATTTGCATTTTAGAAAGATCATTGATATTTGTGTACAAGAAGGTTTCTGATTTTTGAGTGTTGACTTTGTAACCAGCTATGTTACTAAATTTGATTATTAAATCCTAGAAGTCTTTTGGTTGAGTTTTGGGGGTCTTTTAAGTAGAGTATCATGCCATCTGCAAATAACGATAGTTTAACTTCTTCCTTTCCTCTTTATTCCTTTCTCTCATCTAATTGCTCCAGCTAAAGTTTTCAGGACTATGTTGAGTAAGAGGGGAGACAGTAGACATCCTTGTCTTGTTCCTGATTTTGGAATGAAAGCTTTCAGTTTTTGTCCATTTGGTATGGCATTGGTTGCTGGTTTGTTATGGATGGCCTTTTTCAGACTGAGATAAAGACCATCTGTTACAATTTTCTGTAGGTTTTTTTTTTTTTATCATGAATGGGTGCTGGACTTTGTCAAAAGGTTTTTCTGCATCTATGAGGATGATCATATTTTTGCCCTTGGCTCTGTTAATATGGTGTATTACATTTATGGATTTATGTATGTTGAACCATCCCTGTATCCCTGGGATTAATTCCACTTGATCATGGTATACAATCTTTTTGATGATTTGCTGCAGTCTTTTTGCCAGTATCTTACTGAGGACTTTTGCATCTATGTTCATTAGGCAGATTCTGTAATTCTCTTTCTCATTTGGGTTCTTCTCTGGTTTTGGAATCAGGGTAATGCTTGCTTCCAGGAATGAATTTGGGAATATTGCTTCCCTTCAATTTCATTAAAGAATTTGAGAAGTAGTGGTGTTAGGTCTTCACTAAATTTCTTGTAGAATTCAGCAACGAATTGGTCAGGACTTGGGCTTTTCTTTGTTGATAGGTTTTTAATTACATCTTCAATTTCATTTATTGATACTGGGTTATTAGGATTTTTATATCTTCTTGATTCAGCTTTGGTAATTCATATGTATCTAGGAATCTGTCCATTTCTTGTGTATATTCCATCTTATTAGAATACAAGTTTTCAAAGTAGATCTAGATGATTTTCTGTATTTCTGCAGAGTCTGTTGTGATTTCACCATTTTCATTCCTAATTGCGTGGATTTGAGTCTTTGCTTTTTTTTGATAAGGTTGGGTAAGGGTCTGTCAGTTTTATTTATTAATCTTTTAAAAAACCAACTCTTTGATTCATTATTTGTATTGCTTTTTTAGTCTGCATTGTGTTAATTTCTGCTCTGATCTTTATAATATCCTACCTTGTATGAGCTTTGGGCCTAGCCTCCTCTTCTTTTTTAGAAGTCTGAGGTTCAACATTAAGTTGTTTATATGAGCTTGTTCTGTTTTCCTGATATGGGTATTTACTGCTCTAAATTTCCCCCTCGAGACTGCTTTCATTGTGTTCCACAAATTCTGGTATATTGTATTGTAGTTTTCATTCACTTGTAAAAACTGTCTAATTTCTTCTTTAATTTCATCTGTGACTCACTGATTATTCAGTAGGGTGCTATTTAATTTCCCTATATTTATGATGTTCTTGTGGTTTCTTTTAATGGATTTCCAGTTTCATTGCACTGTGGTCTGACAGTATGCATGGGATAATTTCAATTCCTTTGCATTTACTTAAGCATGTGGTATGCGCCAGTATATGGTCTGTTTTGGAGAGAGTATGTATTCTGATGTTGTGGGGTAGAACATTTTATAGACACCTACTAAATCCATTTGTTAAAAAGTTTGATATAGTTCTAAAATTTCATTATTGACTTTGTCTAGTTGATCTTTTTGTGACAGTGTGGTATTGAGGTCTCCTAATAAAATTGTACTGGGGCTTATTTGATTTCTCATGTCCATTAGTACTTGTTTTATATAGTTGGATGCACTGATATTTGTTGCATATATATTTATGATTGTTATCTCTTCTTGGATTGTTCCCTTCACAAGGATATAGTGACCTTATCTTTCTTAATCAGTCTTGGCTTGAAATTCACTTTGTCTGCAAATAGAATAGCTTCCCTGCTTTTTTCTGGATTCCTGTTGCATGGAGTATTGTTTTGCATCCTTTGACTTTCACTCATGAATTTCTTTTTGAATTAAATGTGTTTCTTGTGTGCAGCATATTGTTGTATCTTGTTTCTTGATCCATTCTTCCAATTAATCTTAAGTCCTTTTCCAATTAATCTTAAGTCTGTTGTCTTTTCACTGTTGAATCGAGACCATTAACATTGATGGTTATAAATAGACTGCTTATCCTTGTCATGTTATTTTCCTGTTGTTGGCTCTCCTCTTTTTTCCCCCTCTTTCTCTAATTGTTTACCATCCCTAGTGGATTTCTTCTGTTGGGGTTCATGGAGCTGCAGTCCTTATTGTCTCTTTCTAGAATATCCTTCAGAACATTTTGGAATGCTGGTTTGGTGGTCATAAGTTTCCTCAGATGTCCTTTGTCATGGAAGTATCTTCTCCATCAGTTTTGAAAGATAGTTTTATGGGGTACATCAGTCTGGGTTGAAATTGGTTTTTCTTTAGAACCTGGAGTCCTTCACTCCAAGCTCTCCTTGAGAGTTTGTGCTGAGAAGTCAGCTGTGATTCTGATGGGCTTTCCTTTGTAATGACTTTTCCCTACAGCTTTTAAGATCCTATTGTTGTGTTGAATTTCTGGAACCTTGACTATGATATGGCTGGAGGTAGATTTTTTCTTGATTATTGCTAACTGGAGTTCTATATGCCTCATTTATCTGCATGTCAAATTCTTTTTCTCTACCAGGACAGTTTTCTGTGATGATGATGTCTGTGAACCTTTTTAAATGTTATTTGTGGTATCTCCTGCTTGTTCATGGACTCCAGTTAATCTTAAATCATTCCTTTTTATCTCATCTAGCAGCTGCTGGATTGATTTCTCATGGTCCCTTTGCTAGTTTTCAGAAATCTTTTGTTTTCCTGGTCATTAACTGCAAGCCTGTCTTCAGTATCTGAGATCCTGTCCTCACATTGGCCTAATCGGCTTTGAATACTTTCAATAGAGCTTTTATTCTCCTGGATATGTGCTTGAATCTGCTTTATGGATTGCATTTCTTTCCTATGCTGCGCTTTTATAGTTTGCTTAAACTTGTCTATTTTTTTTTTGTCTGTGTCTGCTCTAACATTGATAAGCATGGTGTGTATTTTGGTAATCTCTGTAGTTATGTGAGAGATTATTTCTGATTTCATTTTTTCCAGAGCCTCATTCAGTTGCTTTGTTGTTTCCCCTTCAGAGAAACCTAGTGGGTCTTTCGGATTATCCCACCTCATTGCCTCCTGGTGAACTGGATGTCTGTGGTTGCATCTTGTTTAAGTGTCTTCTCATTTCTTTTCTGTTTTCAGTTTAATTCCTGGTGTGATATTTGTAAGTCACCTGTGGTGGGTTGTTTTATTGGTAGTATTTAGGGTCCTTAGAGGTTACTTCGCTGAGTTATCTTCCAGGTGTAGCTGATTTTTGGGTTTTAAGTGTGTTGGAAAAATCTTACCTCTTCAGTTTGTTAGAGATGAGAAGTTGTTGCTTGTTTAGCCTAGTCCCTGTTTGTTTCTTTCTCTTTTCTTTTCTTTTTTCTTTTTCTACTCAGAATCAAACTCAGGACCTTGTGCTTGCCAGGCAGGTGGCTGTGCCGCTGAGCTATATCCCCTGTCCTAGTCCCTGCTTCCCTAGTCCCTAGTCCCACTGTGCCACCGTATTTTCTGTGACCCTTAGTTAATCTCAGTCATGGATGATCAGGACCAATAGCCGTTTAGAACAATTATGTCAATTTTGGCTGTAGTGGTATCAGTAGCATCCAACACAGCCTATAAAACAACAAAGTGACTTAACCCTTAATTTGCAACTTTTAACTGTGTGAACTAGATTTGTGATTATAACAAAATGTAAAGCAAACCGAATAATTGTATGGAGTATATAAGTGTGTAATGTCAATTTTGTCCTTGGGGTTAAAATTAAAAATGGATTAAGGAGAAAACAGAAAAGTGGAAGAGAAAGAGATTAGAATTAAGGTTGCAGGACAAAGGGAGAACATGCCAAGGTGGAAAAACTGATAAAGACTGAAGGAAAAGAGAGATGGAAGAGATAAAAGAACAGAACAGAACCCAGCCCACAGAGAGGTTAGGAACCACTGTCACTCATTAAAAAAAAAAAAAAAAATGGAGAAAGAAAACTAAATAAAATACACAAACAAAACAAAAACTAGAAAAAGACAAAAAGTTCACTTCCAGGATTGTCTCTGGGTTCAGTGTTAGCCAGCCTGTGGAGACAGCGTCCTGAATTGTGCCACTCTGTCCAGGAAGGCGGAGTAGTAGATGACCTTGGCAGGCCCGCCCTGAGACCAGACTGACTGGCCGAGCTCGCTGCAGCCCAGGCCGTTTCCCTGGGTCTGCGCACAGCTGGGAGCTGCTGGAGGACGCCGGCGGCAGTTCTGGTTCAGGGCTTATCCAGCCCGACTCCAAAGTGGCTCCCCGCAAATTGCTTTCCGGGGCGGCGGGGGGGGGGTGCGGGGGGGCGGGCACTGAGTCCTGCGCACTCCCCGCCAGCCAGTGCAGTCCTCTGCGTCCGCACCTCCCCTCCACGGCCACGTCTCACTGCAGAGGATTGAGGGTCACCAGCTGCCACCGTGAGTGTGACCGTGGGTCCCCCGGTTGGAAAAGCTCCTCTGGCGCAGTGAGTCTGGCTCAGGTTGAAGGCGCGACCAGCTACTACCTTCTTTGTTGAAGGTTTTCTTTTTCCTGTCTCTGTGGGCTTCAGTTCACACTTCAGATTCTTCCTAGGTCCCGGAGATCCTCTTCCTTCCTTCTTGTCTTCCTCACGATGCTACGTTCCAGCGTCTGGTTGGTGACGCTCAGACAAGCCGCTTTCTCCGCTGCTTACTGCTCCGCCATCTTCCCGGAAGTCAGGCCCAGTTTTAATCTTCGGCGTTTGCAGAGCTAGTTTTTCCAGCACCGCTTATTAAAGTGGCTTGTATATATGTTCTTTAAGTTTTAGGATTTCTTTTTTTCCTTTCTTTCTTTCTTTTTTTTTTATGGTACCGGGGATCGAACTCACAACCTCGAGCTAAAGGCAGGCATTTATGCCGCTGAGCTAAATCCTCGGCCCTAGGATTTCTTTTTAACAATTTCAGATTTTTTAGTTTTGCGTCATAAACACTTACTCCACTTCTTTATTTTATGTTTCTATTTTTGTGGTGATAGGCGTTAAACCTAGGGCTTTATGCATGCTAGGCAAAAGTTCAATAACAGCTATATCCTTGGCACCATCATTGCCCATTTTATTACACAGTTTGTGTAATAATCTTTTTAATTTTTCAAGAAAATACTGCAGATGATGAAAAATACATAGCAGGAGTGAAAAGTTAAGATTTATAGTCGTTTGGCATCTTACATATTGTTAGGTGCCTGGTTTCTGTGATTTTAATTTCATATACTGGATAACGTGGTAAGTAGAAGCATGGCACTTGAAGTGGTCTGAGTTGCATTGCTGTTTCTGGCTACATATTTTTAGGCAAGTTTCTTCAAGTCCCTGTGTCGCATATCTTTAACAAATGAGAATGGTAATAATCCTTATTCAGAGTTGGAAAAAGCAAATGCTTTACTACCTATAGAGACCGGTATATCATACATCCTATGCAAGCTTTTTTTGCTATTGCTGTTTAATAGAATTGGAGTTTTCTCTTTGGTCTTTAGAAATATATAGAATATGCAAATAGTTATTGTGTTTCATAGAATGTCCTAAGCACTTAGCTTAGAACAATGGTGGTGAACCTGTAACACACATGCCACAGCTGGCTGTTTGCTATCAAGACTCTGAAAGGTTTGTCATCACCGGCTTAGACTGTCATAGCACTGCTTTAGAGGAAGGTATAATTTAGAAACTACTTTGAGAATTAAGAGAAGGTAACATCTCAGTCAGTGTAGTATTGTTCAAATAGCTAACACAGTAATACAAGATAATCTTGTACCCTTCCATTTGCCATTTAGCCTTGACACTTGTTTATGGGCTCTTAGGTCAGCTCAACCTTCTGTTCTGTTTTGGTTTTGGTTTTGTATTTTTGAGGAAATTGCTCTGTACTTCAAGCTGGCCTAGAACTCATGGCAATCCTTGTGTTTCGCCCTCCTGAGTGTTGGCATTACAGGTGCATACCAGTATGCCTGGCTTCTCAGCCTTTTTTGTTATACCTTTTGAACCTTTTTACACAGCTCCCCAAATTCTTTTTTTGGCGGGGGCAGGTGGGACAGGGTTTCACTGTGTAGTTTAGGCTGACCTTGAAGTCACTTTGTAGGCCAGGCTGGCCTGGAACTCACAGTGATCCTCCTTGCCTCAGCCTCCTTAGTGCTGGGATACAGGCATGAGCCACTATGTCCACCCCTCCCCAAATTCTTTGTCTAGACCATCTGTATTCTTCCAGGTTCTTAATTTATAATTTTTATTAAATTAGTAAAATAAGACATGCATGGATTTGAATATTTTTGTATAACGTAGTGTTCTGTGACTTACAGCACTTTAATGCCTTCTTTCATTAGATATGAGTATAAATCTGAGAGGTAGTGAAGGAGCCCTTATTGAACAACCCTGATTATACTGCGAGGTTGAAGGCCTGATGTCAAAAGGCAGTAAATGATCTAACTTGAACTTAAAATCAAGTCTCTGATTTCAAGCCAGTGTTTCATAAACTTTATTTCTTCCTTCACATATTCTCCCTCACTTTTCTCCCAGTAATTTCTAGTCTTAAAAAGAAAACATGTCTTGAACTGTAGGGCACTCCACACTCCATTTTTGTGAAGTATATTGTTTTACTTGATTTCTTCTATGTTCTTTTATGTATGTATTGCTTCTCAGATAATTTTGGTGGGGGGTACTGGGAATCTTAACTCATGACCTCACGCTTGCCAGGCAGGCACTTGTGCTACTGAGCTAAATCTCTAGCTTTTCAGATAACTTTTAAAAAATTGAATTAATTTTGATGCATATGAGTTCATTATTTATTGCTCTTTTAGTTTTTCTAGTAGTGCAAGTCACTACTTTTGCTAAGAATATAAATTAAGACTCAATTTTTCGTCATTTATTGAGTTGCTGGACAATAAATAATGAACTGTGAATATTAGCAATATGTTGTTGATTTGCTTGTTGTCAGTCTAAAATCTGATTTCCCTGGCAGATATGTATGCTTGTTGATAGGCATTTGGCATTTTATGTTTTGGGCAGTGTAACTTTAAATCTGCATAAGCTTTTCTGCCTTTTACCTCTGCTGTATTCATAGATTCCAGGAGGGCTTCCTGGATGGACCTCTGGCGCTGGAGGTGGCAGACTTTCAGTGGAAGGTAAAGCAGGTGTTGCCTTCTGGTATCACTGTGTGTGTGTGCTGGGGCGGCTGTGCAGTGGTGCTTTAAAAACTCATGTTCACCAGATTTAAAACCAAGTTAATATCAGTACAATTTTACTCACTAATACTAAAATCTAAAAAAAAAAAAACCAAGAAAAAAATAAAACTTCAGCTAGAACTAAAACCTCTAAATTTCACTCTCTGCCATTAACCCAGTAAGAGTAAGAAAAGCGAGCATTAGTATAGCATATCGCACTTACTGTATAATTTCCTCAGTCAGCCTCACCGTGTTATCTTCCCAGGAACCTGTTCAAGTTATTATTCATATGTTGCATTCATCCCTGCTGCTCCTTTTACTGAAAGACTGCTTCACAATAGAGGCAGCCTAATTCGTGCCTCAGGACTGGAGGATAGACTATCTTACTGTAGGTTCCGTGTACCAGAAACGTTAGTTTCCAGCATGCTGATTTCCCCTGTCTTCCCAGTGTGTTAGTCTGCTCTTCTCTCAAGGTGTGATAGTTCCTGTTTCAGTAGAGAAACAAGTCCCACATACTTACAAAATCTTTTTAATTGGGATCTTTTTAGTGAGTTACTTTTAAAGAAAATGTGGCCAGATATCAGAAATTCTGACATACCTTACCTGAATAATAATTCTTTGATTAAAAAAAAATTGCCATTTATGTGCCAGATACTACTTTTTAAAGTTTTTATTAGTCCCTGTTTGCAGTACTTTTCTCTCTAAAACTTTATCTGCTCCTCACAGAACTCTAATAAACACAAAGCCAAGACCTGAATAAAGAGTGAGCTAGACAAAGGCACCAGAGTGCTTCAGACTAGTCTGTGATTACAGGGGAGGCCATGTTAGCAGGACATTGCCTGGGAGTTGTCACTGCAGGGACTCTGGAGTCAGGCTTTTTTTTTTTTTTGGTACCAGGAATTGAAATCAGAACCTTGTCCTTGCCAGGCAAGTGTCGTGCCGCGGAGCTGTGGCTCCAGCCCTTCTGCTTTTGAGACAGGCTCTTGCTGTGCGGTTTACTCTTTACATTGCATCTTTGCTGTGTTTGGACCAGTATAATGGCAAGCCAGTATAATATATATATTATAACGTTCCTGGTTCCCGCCCTCAAGTCCCTAACAACCTTTAATCTGTGTTCTGTTTCTGTAGTTTTGCCACTTCCAGAATATCATAAAGTTGAAGTCATATAATGTGTAGTCTTTTCGGGTTTGTTTCTTTCTCTTAGCAATAGGTGTTCCTTTGTGTTTCTTGATGGGTAGATTGCTTTGTTTTCTTTTATCTTTATCTTTTTCTTTCTCTTTTGTGATATTGATGTTTGAACTCAGGGCCTCACACATGTTAGGTAAGTGCTCTACCACAGAATAAATAATGAGGCACATCCGTAGCCTTATTATTTATTAATGATGTGGGAACTAGTTAAGTTGACTCTCCTGCTTCAGCCTCCCAAGTAATTAGGATTCTAAGTGTGTATCACTGTGTCCAGGTAGTTCATTTATTTTTAGTGCTGACAAATACTGTTATCTGAACTTATATCTGAATCCATTTTCCTACTGAAGGATACCTTGTCTCCTTCCAATTTTTAGCAGTTATCAGTAAAGCTGTTATAAATGTTGGTGTGCAGGTTTTTGTGAGGACATGTATTTTCAGCTCATTTGGGGTGTAGTGGCTGGGTTATGTGCAAGAGTATGTTCAGTTTTGTAGGAAACTGCCAAATTATCTTCCAAAGTGACTGCACCATTTCGTGTTCTTCCCAACAGTGAGTAAGCACTCTGTGGCTCCACAGCTTGTCGGCGTTTGCCATTGTCATGGCTTGGATTTCAGGTGTTCTGTGGAGTGTGTGGTGGTGTCTAGGTGTGGCTGTAGTTTTGGGTTTGATTTTGGGGGTGGTGGGGGTTTCTGGGAGTGGATTCAACACAGCTTCGTGCATGCTGAACATTCACTATACCTTGACCTTACTCGTTTTTATTAACCTTATAATGACATGATGGTAAATATCTTTCTATGTGTATTTTTACGCACCTGGCGAGGTGTCTATTCAGATCTGGTCACCTATTTTTTAGTAAGGTTATCTGGGTATTAAGTTATTTTTTTTTATTTTAAAAAGCAAAACAAAAAGGATAAAAATGACAGAAATTTTTAAAAAACAGGAAATTAACACTAGTTAATATATTGCATATTGTTATCTTAGAAGTAGTTGTTCAGTGGTATTAAGTTTTGAGAGTTCCTTTGTCACATACAATTCCTTTATCAGATACTTGTTTTGTAAATATTTTCTGCCACTCGGGCTTGTCTTTTTATTTTCTTAAAAATGTTTTTCACAGAGCAGAAGTTGTTGGTTTTAGTGAGGTCCAATTTCTCAAGTTAAAAAAGAATTATATTTTGTTATTATATCTAAAAGTCATTTATTGCTAAGCCCCAAATCATCTAGATTTTTTCTCGTATTATTTCTAGGAGTTTTATGGTTTTGTATTTTATATTGAAGTCAACAATCCATTTTGAAGGGGGTAGGGTGAAGGGCGTAAGGTCTGTAAGTTTACTTTTTTTAATTTATGTTTTTGTGATGGTGGGTGTTGAACTCAGCCTCAAGCATGCCAGACAGATGTTCTTTTATTGAGCTATGCTGCCAGTCCCTGTATTTGTTTTGCTTTGTTTCCCTGTGTGCATCTACTTGGTTTCACACCATTTGTTGAAAAGGATGTCATTTCTGTGTTGCTTTCTTTATTCCTTTATCAATGACCTGTTCAGTTATGTGAGTCAGTTTCTGGGCTCTGTAATCTGTCTCATTCTCATTGGTCGCTGGTCTTCCGTTATGCCACTACTTGATTACTACAGCCTGATAGTATGTTTTTAGGTAGGCTAAGGTCAGCATTTCAACTTTTTCTTCATTGTTGCATTGGCTAATATTCTGGGTATTCTGCTATTCCAGAACAGCTTTAGATTCAGTTTCTCAGTGTCCACAGAATAACTGGCTGGGATTTGAATTGGGGATTGTGTTAAAACAAAAGAAAACAAAACAAAGACAAAAAAAAAAAAACACCAACTGTAGGTCACCTTAAGAATTGACATCAGTATCGAGTTGTCTTAGCTATGTACATGGACTATTTCTCCATAGATTTTTTTTTTTTTTTGGTACTGGGAATGTAACTCACAACCTCACACTTGCCAAGCAGGTGCTAGGTTACTGAGCCATATCCTCAGCCCCTTTTGTGATTTCTTTTATGGAAGCTTTGTACTTTTTCTCACCTATGTCTTTCTTATACATATTTCATTAGGTTCACAGCTAAATGTTTTCTTTAATTTGTGTTAATGTATATGGCATTGTGTTTAAATTTTTTTTTCCACTATGGGAGAGTGAACCCAGGGCCTTCTAAGTGAGCTATGTCCCTTTCTTGTTTCTCAGCTTTTATTTTGAGATAAGATCTTGCTAAGTTGCCCAGGATGGGTTTGAACTTGCAATCTTCTTGTTGCCTCAGCCTCCCAGAGCACTGGGGTAACAGGCATGCACTGTCAAGTCCAGCTTGGTGTACTGTGTTTTAAATTCCCAATTTCAGTTGTTGCTATTTAAGAAAGCAATTATCCTTTTATATTAACCTTGTATGCTGCAACCTTTTTCCTTTTTGGGGATGTACTGGAGATTGCCCCTTCTAACTGAGCCATATCCTCTGCCCTTTTTAAATTTTCTGAGATAGGACCTTGCTAAATTGCCCAGGGAACTTTTTCCTCAGTTTCCCAAAGTGCTGGGATTACAGGCACACACTACCATTCCCTACATATAATCTTCCTGTAATTGTTTATTAGTTCCAGGAGTTTCTTTGGGATTTTTTTCCTGTAGGCAGTCATGTCATATACAGTTTTATTTCTTTCTACCCAATCTGTATACCTTCTATTTCCTTCTCTTATTGTACTGGCTACTAGAGCACCTGGTACAGTGTTGATTATGAAAGCAGACATTCTTACCTTGTTCCTGATTTTAGCAGAAAATGAAACTTCACAAGGTATAGTAAATTCAGTAGGTTATTCTAATTAGTAATATTAAAGAAAGTGAAGTACTGCTCATATCAGGTTGTAATCCTTCTTCCTCCATTCTTTCCCTTCATCTCAGCTTATTTTTTCTTTTTGCTTCAACTTCTATGAAACGGTGGAATTGCATGGATGTTTATCAAAGTATTTTAATAGTATTTGGACAGTTTTATAATACCTTATATTTAGTAATGTGTCTGTTATTTTATCTTGTCTATTGTGAACATGTGTAGGGGAAAGAGTCTATTATTGCAACTTTTGTAATATACAGTATGCATTACAGTATACATAGCTGTTTGGTTAATGAAAAATTAAATTTTGGACTTAAAAATTTCCATCTTACCAGAAAATTGAGATATCCAGTGTTAGTCATCTACTCAATTAATTAGTCAGTCCACTAAATACGTAGTTGTTAGCTGCAGGGTATTCATGTTGTCTGCAAAACACATGTAACAATGATGCTACCGCTCCAGAAACTTAACCATACTATAAGAAATGTTAATTTCTGTTCATTTATGGTGGCATGCATCGATACTCTCAGTGCGCTGGGAAGCTGAAGTTGGGAGTATTATAAATTTGAGCCCAGCCTGGGACACTTAGCAAGACCTTGTTTCAAAATAAAAAAAAGGCTGGGGATGTAGATTAGTGCCAGGGTCATAGATTCAATTCCAAACACACATAATATTAATTTCAAAAACTGTGTTCCATTTTTTTGTTATATGTATTTGTGAGAAACTCAGTGCTTTGTTCCATTGTGAATGTTGCACAGTCTTTACAAAGTTTATAATTCTGTTTTTTAAGACAGGGTCTTGCTGTACAGATCCTGTATAGGTGACCTTGAACTCACTGTGTAGCCCAGGCTGGCCTCAAAGTTGTAGCAATCCTCTTGCTTCAACCTCCCCAGTGCTGGCATTACAGGCATGCACCACCATGCTCAGCAGAGGTTTATAATTTTGATTCAGGAATTGACATCAATTGCTGCTAATAGGTACTTTACATATGTGCCCTCATTTATCTTCAAAACAATTGTGCAATGTCAATTTCATTATTCCCAACTTAAAGATGTGAAGATCACTAATACGAAAGTACTGTATAAGCAACTCATTGGCTGTGTAAACTCTTTATGTTGCACACTGTGGAAAAGTTAGCATAGCAACTAGTGTATGATGAAGGCTGTGTGTAAATGCAGAGAAATGCCTGGTAAATGCAAAGAAGAGGGCTTTGACCTCAGGTTATGGTCTTCACAAAGCATTTGAAAAGCCTGACCTTGTCTGATGAATAGGAAAAATAAGGGCGAAAGAAAGATTAAGGAGATTAGTCAGGGTAAGGAAAACCAAGGACCAAAACAGTACGTTTTGATTAACAATATAAAAATCTACTATAGTAGTAAAATGCAGTAAAACAAGCACAATTTTTTTTTTCTTAAATAAGAACACCTCCTTCTCTCTTAAGTAAAATAACATTCCTTGATTTGTGTGTGGCATGTTGAACGCGATCTACTATGAAAGAGATCCCAGAATGGTGAGCTCACTCCCAGGTTACCCGCCCTCTCAAGCTCATCCTTGTCTGCAGGGTTAGTTAGCAATCAGTCCAGCAGGTAACTGATTGAGGAAAAACCTGAGTGAAATGGAAGGCCTCAGGAACCCTAAGTAAAAGATTTCCTTAAAGTCAAAGTATATTTCATTTATCCCTTCCCCAGAACTCATTTGTTTAAGTACTATGCAAATAGTCAGTAGATGCTAAATGGTATGGAGTTATAAAGGCTTTAGGAGGCATCATTTGTTCTCAGTGAATTTAGTGTTTAGTTTGGGAATATAGCAGTAAAGTGAAATAACTAGAAACCAGTTAGCAGTGTTAAGTACAAAAAAATACACATTTTATGTATTTTGGGATTATTTTTCTTAAGTGTTATTCTTCAGGGCTTTATCCTCCCTCCTGTTTTCCTAACTTCAATTTCCCATCTCTCTGTAGTCTACATCTTCCTTTTTTTGTCTTTTTGAGACCAGGTTTTGCTATGCAGTTCAGGCTGGCCTTGAACTCATGTTGTAGCCCAGGATGGCCTCGAATTTGTGATGGTCCCCCTGCCTCAGGCTCCCCAGTGCTGGGATTACAGGCGTGCACCAACACACCTCGCTCACATCTTCTAAGTTCTTTTGGTTATTACTGTAGTCGTTTCAACTGCAGTTTATCTGAAACTTCCCACATCTGTTCTTCATAACTCAGCAA
Organism: Hydrochoerus hydrochaeris; assembly: GCA_004027455.1. Taxonomy (NCBI): domain Eukaryota; kingdom Metazoa; phylum Chordata; class Mammalia; order Rodentia; family Hydrochaeridae; genus Hydrochoerus; species Hydrochoerus hydrochaeris. Next base: position 61,901 of record PVLA01010044.1, read on the forward strand.
ATGATACTGCTGTCACCTGGTGCCCCAAGTCAGAAACTGGGAGTCACAGCTTGCTTTTCTTTATCTTGTTTCTTTACATGTTTTGTTGCTACTGTTATCTCTCATATATGTCCACTCTTTATTCCTTCTGCCGGCACCATCCTAATGTAGACTATAGTCACTGCTCGGTTGAATTACTTAATAGCCTTCCTAACTCACTTTCATTCACACTTACAAACTTGTTGAAACACACATTGTGGGCTGAGGATTTAGCTCAGCAGCTAAAGTGCCTGCCTTGCAAGCCTGTGGTCATGAGTGCAATTCCCCGGCACCAAAAAATAAAATAAAATAAAATAAAATAAAATAAAATAAAATTAGAATAGAATAGAATAAAATAAAATAAAATCACATTGTGTAAAATCCTTATCTTTGTTTCTTGGGATGAAGTTCGGTCTCATAACATGGATTACCTGTAGCCTTGCTTGTTTCTTCTTTAGCTTTAATTTGCTTTTTTCTCTGTTGTTTGGTTTGGTTTTGGAGACCAGATTCTTGCTTTGTAGTTCAGGGTGGCCTTGAACTCACTGTGTAGCCCAGGCTGGCCTCCACCTTACTGAAGTCTACCTGCGTCAGGCTCCTGAGTGCTTGTTCTGCAGGTGTGTACCAGCACGCCTGGTGCATCCCCTGTTAACCAGCCTTTCTGAATTTCACTGGTATGCACGCTTGCTGATGAGCCTTAATATATGATGTTTTCTTTTCTCAGAAGTTGAAATGAAGATACTGGCTGTAATGGTTAAATCACAGGTGCTGGATCACTCATGTATGAATTCTGAGTTTGCCACTTCACTAGCTTTATGATCTAGAGCATGTTATTTGCCTTTTCTGTTTTTAAGGTCTTTCACAGCATATTGTAGGGGTTAAAAGGCTCTTAGGGTGACCCCTGCCATGTAACAAGTATCATACCAGTATAGGTACTATTAGAGTTCTTACTGAAAATGCGGTGTTTGATAGTATTACCTTTTGTTTTACAGTTAATTTACCTGCAGGAATGGTGGCCTATGCCTGTAATCCCAGCAGTTGGGAGGCTTAGGCAGGGGTATCAACCGTGAATTCCAGGCTAGCCTAAACTTCATAGTGAAACTCTGTCTGAGAGGGAGAAAAAAAGTTAATTTAATGGTAAATGAAAGATTACTGTTTTCCATTGAAAATTATGAGTTAGTCATTACTGCTGGTCTTTACTTTTGCTCTTAGATGAGCAACAGTTTTACTGTATTTTCCTTCTTGATTTTCAGCTTTTCAGTAAGTCAGCCCTTGGTCTTTGGGTTGATGTTCCTGTGAATGGGTCAGTTGACAGGGTTAGGTTTACCCAAATATTTACATAAATTCTGACCAATTTATATGGAAACTTTTGAAAGAAAATAACTATTATTTGAGTAGTTAATAATCATTATAGAAAAATCAGAAAGCATAGATAAGCCAAAAGAAGCAAATAGAATATGGACACTGACTGTAATTCCAGTTGCTTGAGGGTTGAGGCAGGAGAATCTCTTTGGTTTGAGTTGAGACAGGGTCTTGCTGTCTAGTCCAGGCTAATCTTCACCTCACTGTGTAGCCTAGGCTAGCCTCAGATTTGATCTCCTGCTTCAGCCTCTCAAATGCTGGGATTACAGGCGTGTACCACCACACCCAGCTGCGAATCTCATTTTTGAGGACAGCCTGGCCAGTTCCCTGAGACTCTGCCTCAAAAAAAATAAAGGCTGAGGATGTAGCTCAGGGGTCCAGTGCTTGTGTAGTATACCCAACTTTGAATCTTTATATGCACGCGCACACACACACACACACACACACACACAGATTCTCTGCATTGTTAGTATTTTAGTGTACTTGTGATGTACTCAATAATATGCTGTATGAACATGAGTAAGTGGTTTTGTAATTTTCCTTTAAAATATTGTGACCTGCAGCATAATTCATGCAATACCATTCTCAATACCTGATGACTAACATTTTGATTTGCATGATTTATGTGCCATACTAAATGAAGTTTCAAGTCTTCTAAAGGAATTCACTTTTTTCTTTGAGTGTATTTTAGAGATTGTAGATTATAAAGTTCAGATTGGGTTCCAGTGATAATACTTACTATATTAGGAGAGAGATTCTATTATGGTAGTCGCAATCAGGCAGGAGAACTATACAACAATTAATTTTAATCAGAAGAAGATGCATCAGTGGCCTGTGAAACTTCCATGGTCCATGGTGAAGAATGAATATATATTTAATATTTAAAAGCTTTGGTTTTGATATTGTGACTTTTTTTTTCATGATTACATGGAGACTGAAATATAAAAATGGATAGGGACTGGGCTGGAGATGCTTGCTTGGCACACACAGGGCCCTAGGTTTGATCTCTAGGACAGCAGTAACAACAAAAAGAACCCAAGGGAGCAGGTTGTTGATCCAGTGTTGTTCAGTCTGGTAATTTAGAACTATCTGATCCAACAGTGCTGTGTTTGAGAATGGCAAAATATATTTTCCTTCTCCCTCTAGAAGGAAATAGTTGCTTTTTTGGATGATTTTTTTAGATATAATTACTTCAGTGAAAATATTTGTGTAAGATTATTCCTGACATTTGATTTTATTTTTGAGAATGTTATTCAATGGTTTTTTTCAGTCCCAGGGGTCAAATGCAGAACATCCAGTATCTCAGTAAGGTGCAGGTCACCTTCCCAGCCCAGAATGTGGTTGTTTACATTTTTGGAATATTTTATTTTCTTCTTCCTTTTCCCATCCTTCCTCCTCTTCTTTCTCTTCCTCTTCTTCTTCTTCTTCTTTCTCTCTTTCCACTTCTTCCTCCTTTTTTTCTCTCCCTCCTCCTCCATTTCGTCATTTTGCTCATCCCCTGTCTGTGTTCTTTTTTTTTTAAGACTGGAAGATTTTATTTATTTTTTGTCAAATAAATAAATCATTTATTTATTTGTTGTCAAATCCATTTTATTTCAAAGAGAAAAAAAATTCAAAACATGTCAATTGGGGGCCAACAATGGTACATACAATTCACATTGTCATCCTCAAGTCATTCACCCAGTAAATATTTTATCCTTTTTTTAAAATTTTTGGTGCCAGGAATCAAACTCATGACCTCATGCTTGCCAGGCAGGCGCTCGTGCCACTGAGCTGTCTTCCTTGAGGTAGCATCTTAGCTACCTCATGTTGCACAGGTTGGTCTCAAGTTCCCGTGCTCAAGCAGTTTTTCTGCCTCTGTCTCCTGAGTAGCTGATACTACAGACATGTGCCACATGCATACTGAAGTGTGTATCTTGAAAAGAAAATTCTCCAGAATTTTTATTGTGGAAATATTTCTTTAGGATGATCAAAAGTAAAAAGTTAACTCAATAGAAAAGATTTTCAGTTCCTGCTATTTACAAGGTACTTTGTTAGCTCCTATAGAATGTACAGAAATGAATAAGATTGTCCCCTTCCTTATTTGGAGGTAGGGCAGGCAGCATAATTAATTCAGTTCCAAGTAATTATAATAAAGCATGGTAAGTCCTTTACAGAGTTTTGAACAAAGTACTTGCTGTACTGGTGTTCTTTAAAAATGTCAGTTGTCAAATTCTGATGAGCTGTTTTCTATTTTCTTATTTAACCTTGTTTCTACATTTGATGTTTTTGCCCACTTATTCTTTTAATACTTGTTTCTTGTTCCTTGGGTCTTCGCTGTTTTCCTCATCAACTGCTACCTGTTAGTTACTTCCTGTCTTAGTTAGGTTTCTCTCATTGGTGAGACAAAAAAAGATTTATTTAGCTCACAATTTGTAGAGGGTTTCAGTCCATATTTGACTGGCTCCAAGGCAGAGTGGCATGGCAAAGGGGCAGCTGTTCGTGGTGGCAGAAAACAGCAGAAGCAGCAAGTGAGGAGGAGGGAAAGACAAACCTCTTTCTGCCTCTTTTATCTTACCCAGACTGCTTGGATTAATGTGCCAATCAAATCAGTGGCCTGATCTAGCAATCACTAACCCTTAATCCCGGCATCCTTAATCCCACTGAATGACTCAGTCACAAACTCTAGATTCATCTACCTCTGAAAAACTCCATCTAAAAGTGCATGAGGCTTTGGGGTGGGGGGACATCTAGCCATAAACCATAACACTTCCATTCTGAATTTTTTATTTCCAGTGCTGGGGATTGACGCTAGGGCCTTGTTTATGGTAGGCAGGGACTTTACCACTGAGCTGTGTTTCCAGCCCTTTTTTACTTTATTTATTTATTAATTTGTTTTGAGACAGGGTCTCACTGTGTATTCTGTGCTGGTCTTGAACTCACAACATAGCCCAGGCTTGCCTTCAATTTGCAGGGATCCTTGTATACCAGCCTCCTGGGTCGGCCTCCCATTTATAGCTTTTGTATTCCAAGTTTTCTTTCATTTTCCCCCCCTTTTTTCTGTGTCATGTGAGAGCATCATAATCTACTAAGGTAGACATAATGGAAAGGATTCAACACTGATTTATTCCCACATTCTTGGAGAAAAAAAAAATACATTGGCAAGATTCAGATATCTTAAAGTTTGAAGAATGTCTTATTGTGAGCACCTGTTTATAAAAACTGTTGTTACTTTTTTTTTCAAATCCATTTTATTCCTACATAAAGAAAAAGGAAAGAGGAAAAAGAAGACGGCGACGATGATGACGACAGTAATATTTTAAAGCATGTCATTTGGGGGTAACGTGGTGCACTGCGCGAACTCAGAGGTATCAGTAGAATAGTTAACTATGTTTATATACATTTGCATATACGTGGACATAGGAAAAAGTTATTACTGTATCATCTTGGTTCTGTATTTCTGATGACTTAAGTTATTTGAATTCTTATAACAGCTCCCCATCACTGGCATAGGCTAAACATTCCTTTTCCAAACGGAGAAATACAGTGGTGCCTTGGTTCACGAACTTTATTTGTTCTATGATATTGGAAAAAATGACTGCATTTGTGTTTGTGTAGAAAGAATGGCTTGGTTGTGTTTGTCTTCGGGAGCAGAGTTTGCAGGCAAAAACAAAATTTTGCCAAAAGTTTCTGTTTGTGAACCAAATTGTTTGCAAACAAAAGGATTTGTGAACTGAGGTGCCACTATAGGGGATAGGATAGAATCAGGCCAAAGAGCAAAACAATGGGAAAAACATTAAATCCTGACAGCTCCCTAGCTGGGGCACATTCCGAAGGGCTTGGGGAGCTTCACTGCTGTTGACTGGACGGTTGCAGACTACGTAGCCTTCTCTTGGGCTGTCTCCATTCATAACCTGCACCTTTTCTAGCAGACATTTCACATTCCTGGTGTCCTGAGTTTCTTCAGGTTTCCACCGTGCTTTTGACTTCAGTCTTACAGTGTCATGCATTGCCCTTCCCTGTCAAGGGCTCCACGCCTGGCCTTTGAGACCTTCCTTTGTAATCTGATTGGAAGCATACCTGACTCATTCCTGGTACCAAGATCTCATGGCTCTTTAGAGGAACAGAAGCGATAGCAAGTACATGGACCAAGTACAGGATCCTGCTGGTAATTCCAGAACTTGGGAGACTGAGGCAGGAGAATTACTGGGGTCAGCTTGGGCTACAAAGTGAGTTCAAAGCCAGCCTGAACAATAGAATTTATTAGGTAGGTTTGCACAGTCAGCAGTGAGAAAGTCCATAGTTGTTGAGAGACCAGAAGCAGAAGAATCTGCAGTTGCTTTCTGTTCCTGGACAGTTAGAGGGGGCAGCAACTGAGAAAGTGGAAGCCACAGAACAAGATGAATCAAGGATGCAGTACCAGTCCAAGGTCAAAGGTCTGGAAGGTCTGCAGAGAGCTGGTCGAGTCTGCCTTGGAAGGCGGAAGAAACTGGAGACTGTCCAGAGGCAGTGACAAAGGTTGAAGCACTTTAGAAACAGGAGCACTTCCTTCTTCTTTCCCTTTTTTATTCCACTCAGGCTACAAGCCTGCTGGTTGGTGCCACTCCCATCTGGGCTAAGTCTTTTCCCCCTCAGTTTGCTGGCATCTGTGTCAGTCATCCACAGATACATGCAGAGCTGTGCTTTACTAATCTGCTAGGCATGTTTTAATCCGTTTAA